>JAGVSQ010011489.1:0-12222 GCA_022683975.1 Rhyacophila evoluta | reverse complement strand
TCACTCCCCAGAGCAAGTCAAGCGTCAATTAGGATACTCCCGGAAAGGTTAATACCGTACATTTATTGTTACCGTTTATTTTTTATTGTACTGTCAGAGGCGATATTAAATTGTTATGATTAGTTGTCGATTTCGTTAAATTCTATCTCAAAAGATATCTTTTGATAATAAACCACTGTCTGAAATCTTTTTAGATTTTATAGGACCAAGTAAAAATAAGATGTAGCAGATTTGTTGTTGGGTAAGCAGAAAAATAATTACTAAGCTTTCACTATTAGATAATCTGTAAGCAGCAAGTTTGTCTTTTCAATGTTGTTATTATGTGGCATAAATAGCACAAGTTAAAAAAAGACCACAAGATACAAATTAAAAAAATTAACTCCCAAAGTTCGCAACAGCAAACGATTGAAGTAGTATCCCACTGCGGTTGACAACTACAGCTGTTATGATGAATATTTTCAAGAATCTTCTGATCAAATAGTTCACAACAATAATCTGTCATTTGCTCAGGACATCGGCTGGTAAAAATCTTCACCAAAATTCATCAACTAACAAATTACCTGAAGAAGAATGGTTTAAAAATGTCCATGTGGAAAGACTTGCCATAGTATCGTTACAGTAAGTTAACTACGGAGATATGAGAAGAATGAGGTGATATAATATTAATTTAGTATCATATAGTTAAATATTCAAAACATTGACAAACCAGGCAATTTTGCATTCAGGCAACGACCGGAGATTTTGAACTTGTCTTTTGAATGTAGATTACGTTCTGAATTTCAAAAAAAATGAAATGCTCTGTTTAAATCTTTGGTTTGAAAGCCAAGTCATCAATAAATGAACAATATGAACTATTAGATGATGGATTTAAAGATCAACGAGATGGCATAGAAGGCAGAGGCTAGTCAATGAATGGACAACATTAAATATAGGTTCCTTGTTCAAACCTAAATTTATGGTGATTTTGGCAGCTTTCAAATTATGCACACAAAGTTGACATGTTACCCTTAAAAAAGGATAGTGAAATGTGTATGTATTTTTTAAATTAAGTAGGGAACAAAGTATACATGAAAATGTGCTGAGTGTGTTGGAAGTAAGACCGCTACTTCTGAATGACCTAAACGGTACATTGTCAATAGTGCAAAAGTTAAACTCATGTCAACAACAAAGAATCTTATTGTTTTATAATATGCAAAACAATCCATTGACTAGACCTGAGTGCGGAGAAGGATTGAGTAAAACAAATATGTTTTGACATTGGCCAAATGAGTTAAATAGCTTGTCACTTTCAGTCCAATTGATGAACATCTTCAGTTCATTGAAGATTGCACCACCCTTCAAATAGTCAGAGATTAATAATACCGCTGTAATCTTCCGCCAGCTCGTCCTGTAACCCATTTACCTGGTGATGATCTTGAATACTTGATACAATCAGTGGATTTGCAGGTCCATTAACAGTCAGTTGTGTGGTGGGCGTCCTACTGTTTTGAATTTGTGACTTGCATCTCTGACATTCGACGACTACCATTGTGCTTGTTGGGTCAGTGTCCATTTCACTTCCGCTTTCTCTTCTTGTAAGGTTGGTCGTGCTGGTTTCTTGTGGTGCATTTAGATATCTGTGCTCAACTAGTGCCCGCCAGATGCGAAGTTCAACACCACCTCTGAAATTATCGGTAAACAGTCAGGGAACAATTCAGTCTAAAAAATAAAATATTCTTAAAAAATTCTCTTATATACCACTCATGTAAGTAAGATATTGTTTTGAATGTGAATAACACTAAAAACAATAAGGTTTTTAAAAATACTCAAATTAGATACACAAAACATTAGAATTAAAAAAAAACTAACATAAACTATTCAGTCAATTCCGGAATAATACTATAATAAAAATTGATAATCAGGTACATTTAGAAATTGAAAGTTGAAGGTTAAAATTCCATAGCTGCAGAAAAATATATAAGTTTTTACTGCGTATATGAATATAGAACATGGTCTCAAACGGTTGAGACAAAAGCTGAGTACCAGTTGTAAAAATAATCTGTTATGTGTATCTTCATGTGCGGAAGTATTCCTTATTGAAAATTGTTTACTACTTTCGCTTTAAAGGATATACAGAGCATATGGATCTTAATAGAGTAATGATTTTTATCTTGACCGATTAGTTTTTTTAATAAACCACTTCATTCATCAGGCACCCATGCCCTGCATCTACATACACACAGGACCTGTGTCCTTCACTTTCAAGGAATTCACAAGTGTACCGTATCCACTCGGATTTTTGTTTAATCTTTACCTTAAACGCATTTTTCTCAAATCATCTCTCTGAATATCACTCAAAAAATTATCGAGAGTGTACTCCTCCTCGATGATAATTTTAATTGCTTGCTTGTTGATTCCCCGTTCTTTTAGCCAATCTTCCAGTTCTCTGTCTATATTGGGAATATATTCGTTACTGGCACTGCTGACTGTGCTGTCTACAACGTCTTCAGAACTAGAAGAACATAATGAGTATTGGAAAATATAAATACTAAATAATATGTCACAGAGATAACCAGGTGAACTATTAAATATTGCAATTTTCATATTTCAATAGATGTAGTGTTCCGCCTGCGATTTTTGATAGCTTAGCTGATTTGATTACTCATGTATCAAATTGTAGGATGGCAGTTACAAATCTTCATCTGGTCTTAATGTTTCATCATGAACAACGATTGGGAGAGCAGAAAAAAATAATCAAACTGCTATTTGGAATTTTGATGTGCTTCACTAGGCAGTAGATACAATTAAATTGGTTTCCATAACAAACTTTATTATTTGTGAAAGCTTTGCATTATCAGTGTCACAAGTATACTTACGTGGTTTTAAATATTTGTCTTGAAAATTGTGCAGACTGGTGACAAAAGTCGGTCATAAAGTGAAGTTGAGATTTGTGCTCATCCAAGATTTGCTTCAAGAGCGATTGGTATAACTGTTGACTCTCTATCAATTCATGCACCAGTCTATAAATAAAAATATAAAATAATTCCATCAGTACTAACATAAATTAAAATGAG
Source organism: Rhyacophila evoluta (assembly GCA_022683975.1). Lineage (NCBI taxonomy): Eukaryota > Metazoa > Arthropoda > Insecta > Trichoptera > Rhyacophilidae > Rhyacophila > Rhyacophila evoluta. The sequence continues at coordinate 9,169 of JAGVSQ010011489.1, read as the reverse complement.
ACTAAATTATTTGTAGGTATGTGGTATCAAATACACATGACATAAACTGCATAAGTATAAAATATGCTTACCTTGAATTGTCTATCCTCAACTGTTGCAGGGTTTGATTATCAGCAAACCCTCCACGTATAAAACTGTTGGTTGTATTATTAGACCGAACGGAGTTGACTCCTGAATTATTTTCTTCTCGTCCGGTGATAGCTTTAACCTGTCCTAGTGCCCCTTCTCCTTTACGGTCATGCCCGGCTAAATTTGCTCCAAGTTCTAAAAAAACCATAAATATTTACATATTTTTTAATATTCAATTAGAGATTATTTACTAACCTATCGATTGGGTTGAATTTGATATTGCACTAGCGCTAGTAAAAAATGTTTTTTAAGAATAAGCATACCTGGCAAAAGTACTGTAATAGCTGCCTGGACTGCGGTCCTGACCAGGTTGTCCAAAGCAAACATCCAATGTGGCTTGATGCTGTGCATCCTTAGGATGGCATTCACTGCTTCTTGGAAGAGGTAAATAGCTGAATGCAGCTGATTGATTGCGTCTGACTCAAAATCCAGGTCTTCTTTTATGTTTGTGATAGCCCTTTCGATGCACTCTCGATCTTGCTCCATAATATATTCCTTCATAGCACACATGAGTAACTCCAGGTGACGCTGAAAACAAATCACCATATTAATTATGTCATTACACCTACTGAGATGTACATATTCAAAATTTACAAAAGTTGTTGATAGTCAGATCTTAATGTCTATCAAGATTATCCAATTTTATACCACCAGTAGTAAAATATGAATATAAAAAAATAACCCTTCATAACAGATAACAAGAATTAAAACTGAGGACCAATAAGACTATGACTAGTAGGAGGTCTACATTTCGCAGTAGAATAACCTAATGGTAATATTTCTGTATATAGAGTAAGGGTATGAGAATAATAAAGGAACCTGCTTATGGGTTTAATGCTTTGGGTGAGACCATGGCTCGATTTAAGCTGCAAAGAAAAGTTATTGATAAAACATACCATAGCCAGTAAGGGACAATTAAGATCTTGTCGAATACATTTCAACCAGTGATCGCATATTTTGCTTGAATCCTGTCCCAAAACTCGACACAGTGTGATTCTTCTCTGGGAATCTTTCTTGAGTAAATAAAATCCGTCCTGTTCACTGTCTGGTCCCAAAGTCGCCCCTGTTGTGGTTCGAGTACCACTTGACGTAGATATTTCAACCTAATAAAAACAAATGATAAATGATCCATGCACAATTTTCAATATTAAAAGATAAATCTCCATTTAATTCCAAGTGGCTGCAATTGTATCTCTATAATGTAGCTATATCTTAAGTGTAATAACAGATATCAACCTTTTGGTGAATTTATGGTCGCACATAATATGTTAAAAGGATTCATTTAAAATACTTTAACCATCAATCTTTTCATGACTGAATTGATTTAGATGAGTTATATCATATACTATGAACAGGAATACAGTTCATCTCTCCCAAAATGTTTCACATTATTCTTTGATGAAATCACAAATAGTCTCATTCTCCGTCACCAGTGGAAATATCCATACATTTATTTAATGATTAAATTCATCAAATAAACAAAGCACAATTTTCTAATGTTTCATTTTTTTTTGTCATGCAGTTGATAGTTTTGCATGTTTTTTAAAAAAAATAACATTGGCATCTCTGAAAAATCTCAAGATGTGCTAAACAATATTAGTACCATTGGTAACCAATATTATGGTGTTATTAGTATAAATAACTAAAATAAATGACAAACAATAGCTATTTATCTAATTTTATATATCTACATACTTTTGATATAAAACCAAAGGCACAGAAAGGAGTATTGTCACAAATTGAGGAGTCACTGTAAATTTCAATTCAATTAATAGTTAAGAATGAAATTCACCTCAGGAGATAGAAGTCCACCTGATGAGCTGCGCCTCGTAATAGCTGTTTCGTTATTCCCATCCAAATCTGTCTCTGTTGAAGGAGTCCGGCATAATGAACTAAAACACAATACACATTTATAAATACCACATTATAAATAATTCATCGACAAAGAAACTTTAAATCAACTGATTCAACTTTTATTTTGTTGGGAATTAAGCAGTTTCGTTCTTGTCAATTTTAATAAAAAAAAGTCTTTTTTTAAGCTAGCAAGTCAAACATCTTACCACCAAATACATTTCATGTGGAAACACTTTCAAATATTTCTTGCAGATTATAATTAAAGCTTATAAAAAATAATAACATTGTACACATATAATAAAATATAACAGCATGATAGTATGAGTAATAAATCCATTTTACATATTTACTAAAATATTAATTATATCAGATATTTTTCTGAGTGAATATTGCAATAACTGATAATGAAGAGTTGGTTATCAATAATCACATTTGAACAGTCAAAAAAACATGAAAAGGTCATACCACTGTGTTATCACAGCGCCTTCTGATGAAAGGACCAGATAACACAATGAATCAATATTTTTATATTTAAAAATATGATACAATATTCTTGATTGATAAGATTAGGGTAAAGAAATTACCAACAAAATCATTTTATACTTTTGAAACTTACACTTCAATTATTCTTTCAATTAATAGAATGATAACACTGCATTATTAAAAAAATATATACTAATGATATTGTTTTAAATCCTTCCCATTATTCATAATTGTTTCCTGATTTTTCCCAGATAATCCAAAGCATCAATGAAAATATTAATAACATCAATCTCTTACATATTCACTGGAGATATTGAGTGTTGATAGATTACAAATGAGTCGATGGAAAATGATCATTTGTAAAAATATATTAATAATATTGGATCACCATTTGATCACAAAGAGTTGAAATGTAAGAAATTCAAGTGTAAATAGTACAAATTTATACGCAGGCTTATACTCTTGGGTATATACAATAGTTTATTTTTTAAAATCAGTCAGTGGATAGTAAATGATTTCAAAAATGTTGAATTCTAGAGTTAGTAAATTAATACATAATTTATAAATGAATGACTTAACATTATCTACTGTATATTATAGTGGTCACAGTAATAACTTCAATTTTATTTCTAGTTAATGATCCTTACAAAAGCATGAGCATTAGTAACAAAAAATAACTGACAAACTCACCTCATCGGTGTATAAAAACTAATAAGAAAGTTAAGACATGTTAAAGGATATCTTACAACAGTATATATTTATGTTTTGAAAAAATATATTAAGAATCTAGATTCTATTTTTGTTTTATTATTGATATGTATTATGGCTTTGTTTGAACTTTCCAATCAAAGAATCTGGAGAAGAACATTTTTAAAGAAAACCATGATTATTATTTAATTGCCTTCTATTTATTGCACCTAATTGCATTTAGTGTAAATATATAATACATTATATTGGTACAACATAACATTTATGTTGAGCTTCTTTTTCGAGTGCCATTTTCTAGCAAAAATTAACAACCATTGAAACATTGTTAAAATTGTTCTTATTATTAAAGTTTTTATTGTAAAGTGCAACTGTTACAATTCTAAGTGACGATATTTGATATTAAGCAAAATGAATTCTTTATATGCTTAAATCCAATATTGGTAAGACTTTCTCCATAAAGCTTACGGTATATAACATTGCTTGAAGAATCAGCTGTTGGTCATATCTATATCTAATTTTACTTGATGATCAAGCATGAATTGGTTCAATTGACATTATAATGCTTAAACTTCTAAATTTTTTACATTTGTAAGTTGAAAGCATTTTCATTTACCAGACAGAAAGATCTGTATTAATCTATTTCATATTTTGATAAATTCACACACTGTTTTTTGTTTTTACCGTTACCTGAGTCCAGAATATAAATAGGTTTTCTTTTTATTTATCACTATTAAAAGCCGTGCAGCTGACTATTTTCATTTGCTATCAGTTAAATCAAGCAACATGATATTAGTTTTCTGGTCATTTTCACTATGCTGCTGAAAATTTCAGCACACACCACAGACTAGGGAGAACAATGTCTTAGATTCAATAATAATGTATTCTTTTGATAGATGATGAATAACTAATTAGGTGGATGTCTTAATCTAAAGCAAGTGATTGTTTCTACCGGCTTCTAAACGGAATGAGATGGACAAACATAATGGAAACACCGATGTCAGTAAGATTACCTGCTGTAGGACAAATTGGGCGTGTGTATTTGGATCGGTGAAAGCAGAGAAGAGGCGTGGCGGCCGATGGCTGGTATTGAACGGGTGGACAGTGAGATTCTATGATTACAAAAACAAAACACAAATGGAAGAACGCAGCAAAAACAAAAACAAATCGCCGTGGGGACATTAGACAAAAGTATTTTATAGTGCATGGCAAACTTAATGTGCACTACATTTTATTATTAAAACTGCTGTGAATTATTATGTTGGCAAATTTTCTAGTTTCACGAGGGAGCTAATGAGTGAACATATGACAAAAAAGAAATTGACATGTTACGTGATTATTTCTATGGATGGAAATTGATTTTAAATTCAAACCTATTTGAAACACTTTCGTATGTATACGATATTACTATTCACAACCTCGGTTTCATCAAGCTCCATTTTCATGTTTTACGCGTACTAATACTGTCTGTTTATATTGATAAATAATATAATATATAATTATTTGTTATCAGTATATATACATTATTTTTATATGTAAAGCTTGTGAATTTCGAAAGACGATATCTGAGTTCAAAATAATATGTATGGAAAAATACATATTTCTCAAAAATTCAAAATTAAAATGACTTAACTCATCAAAACAAAAAGTAATGAGCAAATTTTATCGAAAACTGGAAGAATTTCTAAGGCCTATTAAGATGAAATTAAATCATATATTGGATTGACAACAATTTCTACTGAATTCACAACACAGCAATTTACAGACGTTTTGCTATGTATAAATAACATTCTGAGATTAATTCAATTTTTCTTGTTAGTATTGGGGGATTATAGTTGAAAAAATTAATATAAAAAATAATGCATCACTGCTATCCAAACTAATGATACTAAAACGCCGAGATTTCCTTACAGTCGATGAATCTAGATCTAAAATATGTTAATATAATAAATAGATAGACCTATGACAATTTTGTTAGATAATTATCATGGTTTCCAATATACTTTTTAATACATTAGATATATTATAATTCATTTTGTCAATTCTAAATTAACGTGAACACTAAATTTACCAGGCACCATCAAACGCTTAACATGTCAAAACAAAAAATCAATATTGTTAAAAGAAATAACTCAATCAATACATTTCATTAAATTATCAAAAGGAAACACAGGTTAGGTTTGAACTACGTAAAATTAAATTAATTAGGTATTTCATTACAAAATATAAAAAAACAAAATTAGTTTTAATGGAAACATAAGCGTGACAGAATTACAATTAGCGGCATCAAAAAACTAATTTAATATCTACATACAGAATATTGTAGAGTTCTAATAATGACTAATTAAAAAAATAAGAAATTATTTTTCTATTGATTATGCATCCAACAAAAAACTCAGTGCAAACTTCTGCTCAAAATCATTTGAATTAAATTTTTAACAAAGTAAACAAAATAAACCAATTACATAATCAAGAACTGTTGCAAATAACATAAAAACACATGCCATCAGATGAAAATGAATTAATATATACTTGGCAGCTCTTTGTGAATCATTTTCGGATATGAAACCAAATAAAATAATATGCCTAGCTAGATTTAATACACAAAGATATATAAACTTAAGTTGTGTATATTGACAGGCTATATTGGAACTTTTCTGAAGAAGGTGATACTTTTCAAAGGTTTTTATTAAACTTTAAAGGACATTGTTTTACAATACTGCCACTTATTTATGAAGCAATGTAACACAGAAGATTACTTGATCTTTTAAAAATCATATAGGACTTGGCATAGTATATTTTATTTTGATTTCATACTTACTCGATATATGGTATTCCATGAAGCTATTGATAAAACGATGTTTGACTGTGGTGTAAAATGTTTTTGAGCACTTACTCGATTTCTGGAGACGAGGGCATATTAATTGAAGGTGTATTTGGTGTACTTGAAGGATTAGGTTTCATATTTAGAATTCTATCAGCAGGCACCGATATACTCCGACTGAAGTCCACATTACTTCCAGCGGTCAAACGAGATGAAGACTTTTTCTTTCTGTACAAAAAAATAATTACAATATAATCACATTTCATATGAAATATATATGCTTACTCCTTACACATTGATGAGATTAAAATATGAACACATTAGATCATGATTATTGAGATTGTATGAATGTGTTTATAGTTATAAATTGGAAAAAAAACTTTCTTGCTTGCCATAAGATAATAATTTTATAATTAATGAAATATATTGTTATGTTGGCATATGACTTTTCTCAGTATGCCTATGAAAATCAGTTGTGAGTACTGTTTAATCTACATAAAGAAATATGAGAAAAGAAAAATAAAATAATATAAATATTTAGGGATTGAAATACACATTTTGATAAAATAAACAATACACATGTATCTCACACCATTGATGGGATTCAAAAGTGATCGACTAAATTTTAATATATAATAAAACAACATAGATATAATATTGTATGATGTATTATAATAAAATAATGATATGAACAACATACTCGCAAAGGAAAGGATCCTCCAGAAGTTCTGCAGCGGTAGCTCTTTTTTCAGGATCAGGTATAAAACATCTCAAAATAAAAGTCTTTGCTCTCTGTGAAAGCTCACCCGGTATTTCTGGATGAGCTTTATAGTATCCAACCTAAGCAAAAAAGCAATACAGAAATTATTACTAATATTAATAAAAAGTATTATTCACATAAATATTACTTATGCAGGGTTATAGTAACATCAGTCAAATTAGACATTCCGAACTACCTTCCTCTTTTTCTGCCATATTCGATCCCTATACGGAGCATATGGCTGCCATATGGCGCCTCCAGGAATCTCCGTCACCTGCCAGCCGTATTGCATCCTCCTAGGTCACGCCAGCATCCCTTAATTCCGCCAAGCACGTCCTATGGATGGTACTCGCCGGTCTTCCAGGATGCCGGAATCCCATCGGTCGAAAGAATAGATAAACAGGGTCTAGAGGCATCTGTAGTACGTGCGTACGTAAAAATCATTTTTTTTATCAAATGAGACTTTAGAAATATGTTACCTTAAAGAGTGCTGCTTGTGGTGATCCCAGCTCAACAAATGGTGGCTTTCCCGTGGCCATCTCAACAATTGTGCAGCCCAGAGACCAAATGTCTGCCTGTTAAGTAAATAAAACAGATTAGCACTATAATAACAGTAACAAATAATAGGTCAGAAGAGTTCTCTTCATCCTTTAACAAGCTAAGTTACTACTAGCATCATGTTATTCATAATTTAATTGCTTCCAATACTAGAGCTTGAGTAGCTTAAATATACAGTAAACAAATCTTCTATACCCCTGTAGTATTCCACATCATTTACTAAAGTACACATGTATCTGCTATATTACAAAGTAAAGCATATAAGAATGTCGTAAAAAAATTATGATTGATCTATGTACTATACTGGGTAACCGTAGGATTCAAAGAGAAAACCTTAGGTAGACATTGATAATCGTTAACTTACAGGTGCTCCATATCCCCTTTGTCCTTTATCTATGACTTCTGGAGCCATATATTGTAGTGTCCCAGTAAAGGTAGCAGTAGACGGACATAGCCCGGCTAGTCTCTTGGATGTACCAAAATCGGAGATTTTAACAACTCCACTGTACGTATTCACGAGAACATTATCACCTTTAATGTCACGATGAACTATCTTCTGATCGTGAAGGTATTTCAATCCTGTAATAAGAACATTTGCACATCAGATATTAAGAACTTGAAGGAGCCCAATACACTACAGATTTAACATTATTGATAAATGATAGAAGATTACAGAAACAAAATCCTACATTTCCACTATTTAAGCGAGGGCACACAGGATAGAAAAAGTGAAATATTTTAGCAGTCAAGATGATTTTGTTTGGATGATTCTATTTGTAATTTTTAAAGGAATAGCAAAATCATACCTTCTAAAATTTGTTTGGTGTAATGAACAATGGTTGATTCATTTTCTTTGAGTGGTCCCCATTTTGACCCCAACAGTGCTGACAAAGAACCTCCCGGGACTTGCTCCATAAATATCTTGAAATAGTTTCCTTCCGATGCCGACCCCAAATACTATGAAGTGAAATGTCAAGATTATATAAAAATTCCAGAGAAAAACATTTTAAAAATAGCCAAAATAAGTGACATTAATAAATTTAAGAGTTGAAAATACTACAAGGTTTTATAAATTACCTGCACGATATTCCTATGTCGGAGTTGAGAATGAAGCTTAATTTCTTCATGGAGAGGTTGCACATCTCCAAGGTTTTTTTCAGGTATTTCCTTAACAGCGATTCTCACTTGGGTATTCAAATCTCTTGCTGCATAAACTATCCCATATGTTCCTTTACCCAAGACTGTTTTTTTATTTGTGTCATCCAGCTCATATTCATACTAAAAAAATACATCCAGTATATAAAATTATTACTTTTTATAGAAATATTTTGTTTTAGAAATAATATGACTAGTGAGCAGCATTATTGGATTAATTACTTGGACTAAATTTAGTTTAATAAATCATTTACCTTAATATCAGATATCGATTCCGAATCCAATTCAGTGAACATTCCTTCCTGATCAGCAGTCATCTCCAAAATTAACTCATAGAACCGCTGTCGGCAATGAATGGATGGCAGAAACATTTGGAAGTCATCGGAGTTTTGGTGGACATAGAGAAAGAGGCAGCGATCATCACGCTTATACAAACTGAAAATGTCATCCAAAAAGTTTGATCAAATGAAATTACTCAGCTTGAATATCTGCATAATATACAATATTATATAAAATGGTTAATTATCTATGGAATTTACTGTTTCTCTTTTCAATCTACGAAGAGAATCAATAGAGTCGATCTAGAATACAATAATAAAAAGCCTTTTGATTGAAAGACTGGATTCCCACAATTTTTAATTTCTATTCTTTTAAATAATTAATATTTTCGACTGATGGTGCTTGATGGAAATTGATTTTAA
>JAGVSQ010011488.1:0-12222 GCA_022683975.1 Rhyacophila evoluta | reverse complement strand
CAGTGATCTCACATATGGAAGTTTACCAGTTTTAAATAATTCAGAATAATTATAATAAATTGTATATATTATATAAGAAATGACATATAAATATTAACGTTTACTGGCACCTATTAACTCTCATTATCCGGTGTTAGATACTGAGGTAGCAGTATTATTTTATTGTATTTCTCTAAATATACCAATTTTAGTTAAAACTTTTTGCACTCTTCATAAAAACCCATATGAAATCAATGATGCTATTACGAAAAAATATATTCATCGAAATAATTATTTCGTATTAAATCTAGGACCGGAATGTATGTGTGTGTGTATCAAATTACGTTGTGATGGTAATATCCATCACTCAAACGAATGATGTCATACGTCTCAGAGGGGTAAAAAGGGAGTATTTAAAGCGGTTAAAGATTATCAGCCTAGACATGTCGTCTCTCTTGTTTCTCTTTTATTTTTGCATTTCTTGTAGTAACTTTATATATTATTTGACTTTTGATACATGATTGGTTACAATAATGTTTGTAGCAAATTTTGCATAATATGAAATTAAAATATGTTTTTTACTAGAGACTCAGGGGTCATCACCTTAGCTGAAGAGATAGTAAGGGGAGTGTTAAGGTATATATTATACTTCTTTCTTCACATTTACACCCAATGTAGAGTATATGGTCATCACGTACCGCCTCCAGGATTATCTATTACTTTATTAGTTATGCAATTCCAGCATACCTTAGTAATACACCCTGTAGATAGAACCCGTTGGTCCCTCAGGGCAGCAGAATCCAGCTAGTTGAAAGAAGGCGCAACTAGATTATAGGCATTCGGAATGCATTCTCAGTACATATCTTAGCTACTTACAGTACAATAAGATGACTTAACATAAAATTATTTTTAATATATTTGTATTATTTTACTTCTATTACCACCGTTTTGATATATTATTTATGGCTAAAATTAATTAATTAATTGGACATAAATAGCTCTACTATGTATCATAAATAAAAAATGTATCGAGTAACTTTTGGATACAAAACTTTCTTCCGTATCCGTATCGTAATATTAAGCTGCGGTTTTGTCTTTCGGCCTTTTTTAGATATACTTACACCAGTGGTGCGAAATATATGCTGACAGATAAATTAAACATATTAATCAGTGTAGTTTTGTGTATTTACAGCTAAAAGATTCTGAAAAAAATCTTAAAAGAAACCTTGTAAAAATATAAATAATAATAAACGTATATAAATATCTAGTATAATGTATGATTATAAGGATTAGTATAATTATTTTGTTAAATATAAAATAATGTTGAATATAATGTATTATATATTATAATAATATAATAATTTTTTTATTTTTAAAATGCCTAATTATCAGCTGCAAAAAAGCGCAAAATGCTTTATTTATTTATTAGTTATTACTCCAATTGTTTTGTTTCTGGATTTGCAATTCCATAAAGTTGATGATATTGTCCATTGTTTTCTCGTGAAAACACTGCTCCTTCAAAATTTTCACTAAGTGTTTTATAGATAATGGACGATGGAAAATGTTTTCAAAAATAAAGTGTTTTTGTTTATTTGATTTAAATTTGTATACCCAAAATGTTTTCAAATTTGATTGAATAACTGGAAGGTTTTTCAAAATACTGGCAACCCCATCTCTTATATTCCGAGTAAAACACTCAGTCAATTGCAAGGAATGAATCTCCTCTGAAAACGAGTATCAAGCAATTTGCGCCCATAATATTTTTTATTAATACACAAATATACATTCACATTCGCACATGTTAGCTTTGTTATGCATCCCAACGGTATAGAGATCTACCGTTATGAATTTTAAACAAAAATTTGTTATTAGAAACTCATTTAATCTATTCTATTTGCTATTTAGATTATTCTCTTTCTCTCAAAATATTTTTTAAATCTTTACACAGTAGTATAATCTAAAGCCATAAAATACCGCAGCACGCCTGTCAGATATCTAGCATTCAAAGGCCTATTATACTACACAATTTCAAGGCACCCTTACCCTTATTAAGTGCTGTGTAATAAGCTTTAGGCACTTAAAACACATACAAGAGACCACGCTCACTCTGCAGTAAGAGCACTTAATATTGTGTAGTGTAATAGGCCTTTTACTTAGGTAAGTAATTTTAAGCCCTATAAATAAATTTCTATATTTAAACGGTGAAGTACCACATAATAAATGAGCTGTGTCATTATTTTATTATACACTGTGAACTCAAATATGATATATTTGAAAGCCGTATTGTACTTTTGTATGTACTTAATATTTGGGACTCATTGGACTATCTATAGATATTTTTATATACGAGTATATGTTGTATAATATTACAATGTAAACTTGTAATGTAACACGTAATACTGACTACAAAGGGTTCGTTAATATCGTTTGAGACTAGTATAATTCAAAATACGTCAGTATAAAGTATCCGTGAAGTGAATGTCTAAATTGCAAATTATATTTTAGTGTTTAACCAGAGACATGTGATATTATTGCACAATAAGCTTATTAGAAACATTCAATGATGTTCATTTGATATTTGTCTAAGCCTGTTGTAAATTTTTTGTAGCATATTTATCTTAATATAAAGTTATTAGGTGGAGTTCAGTATTTTAAATATATAATAGCAAATTATTATTGTACAAAATATGGCTAAAAAAATTAATAAATATAAAATGAAACTTAGATTTCAGTATATACAGCTTTAGTAATACTTCAGTATATGCAGGTTTCGTAATGGTTAAAATTTAAGTAATAAATAAAATAAGCTCACTTTACAAATAAATGAATTGCACGTTAGAATATTTTTTCTTTCATTTTTAATCGTATCCTCTCCAAGGTGAAAGCATATGGATCTATATATACTGTGGAAAGGAAAACCCACATAGAAAAAAAAATACGGGATGCAAAAAAAAACGTTTATTTAATGATTTTGAGCCAAAGCTAAAACATTACATATACACAACCTTGAAGTGCATGAAGATTAAATCTAGTGTTTTATTTACTCGATATGATATTAATTTTATAAGGAGCTTACAAAAAAATAAAATTGACTAGTTAGAAACCCTTTCCCTGTTTGAAAATTTCATTGGCTATATTTTTCAAACTTAAAAGCTAAGTTTAAACACTAATTTGGCATTTTCAGCTTATATCCTTTTGATAGAACGTTGTATACATCCTGACTATCGAATAAAAGATATTTTGAAAAATTGAGGGCATGAGAAAATGTCCATTTCAAAAACGGAAATAATAGATTTACGCTACCCAAAAATCTTTTGAGATTTTTTTCTACAAGAATTGATTGCCAGCCAATTTTTCAACTCATTGAGCATCTAATCATCTTATTAAGAGGTAAGCGTTCGAGTTTTTATGGTAAAAGTTGCGGGTATGAATCCCACAGCTCCTGGACTGGACTGAATCTTCGACTGGATACTTTTGAATATTAACCATTGAAATTGATAAAATTATTCAGTAATCTTTAAGTTTTACACAATATCTTACTGTGATTGTAAAAAAATCAAGACAAAATATTAATAATTAAATAATAAGAAAAAAATAAAAAGGTTTATTGGTGCATAAAACATTCAAACTTTTAACGAATTTGTATTATACATATTATTAAAAAAAAATAACGAATGTGAACTGTTTGCTCTACAAAAAAAATCTTCATCCCCTTTCCACCCTCTTATAAGTCGCTTGATCTAAAAATAAACCAGCGCAGAAATGGGTGACGTCATTTTTCTCGTCCCGCTATGTTTTTTTTTTAATAAATATGAGCTCTCGTATTGTAAAGGAGATTTATTGAGTTGTGTTTATTTTGTGATTTGAAAAGATTCGTGAGAGGTGTAGTGTTTTGTTGAAAATAATAAATAGTTCATGAGAAATAATATTTTCTACACGCGTTGCTAATGTACGCACTAGGGAATGGCACAATGTGAATATTAACTATACCGCCAGAACGTCCTTACAACTAGCTACGTATTATTAATAGGTTCTTTTATCGAAATAAAAAGCCTCATCATACGTTATTAGCAAATATTATCGAATGTTCAAAATAGATAAATCTTCTTTGTTATTAATGATTTTGAATTACGAATTACATAAAAAAACAACATTACACGAAAACTGAAGAACAACATTAAAATTTTACGAAAAATGGCTACTTTCTCTGCTAAAATAAATAAACAAAGTATTAAAATGCAATAAAAATGGGTTGAAAAAATTTCTAAAAAATATTTAACTAAAATTTTTTCACATATAGAGATTCATATGCCTTACTTTTGGAGCGATATGTAGGTTTTGGTTTAAAATAATTAACAAATACAATTTACTAAAAAAATAATTATACAATGTTTGTTTTTCAAAGTATGTTTTTTTGTAAATCATACCTTAATTATTTTAATATTTTGCCATGGGTCTTCGAAACATATTATGCGTACAATATGTAGTTTGTATAAACTGTTTAACATATATATTGGAATCAAATGACTCCAATGAATACAGTCTATGAGTGCTTTGGTGACCTAATTTACAGCATGCGTGCTTACACTCGCTTGATGCTTGGTATAATGAGTGAGAATTAATGCCTTAAATTATTTTTTATGGTAGCAAACAGTTTATACCGTAGAATTCTATATTATCTTTGTTTGAAGTGTACATGACTTAAGATACATATTGTTTATCAATTTGTTTTTGTTCTCTTAAAATTAGAACTTTTATCGAAATCTAGAAATAAATACTTGTATTTACTATTGGATCAAACTTTTTTGGCTACTCAAAATTACAGTGTTTACAGTTAACGATTGAAACTTGAAGTGGATTGAGTGAATTCTAGGTATCAATTCGTTTAAATTGTGCACAAAAAGTACTCAAGTTTTTTTAAAGACACAAAAAGTCAAAGTAGACCTTTCAAAGAAGAGTGGCAAGGGTAATTTTTATTTTCCTGCTTTGTCATTTTATTCATGGAGGGACACGGGAAAAAATAAATATTAGATTATAATTGAATTTTTGTCGTATTTAATAAAAAAATCTTATTTTATTATAGAGATATTTCGAGCACGTTTTTTTGCTCTCGTCATAGGGTCCTCGAACGAAAATGAAGCAGACGCTATTTAATAAAAAAGGCCAAAATTTAATCAGCCGAAAGATGCTTTGATTCAATGATCTGGGAAAAATGGTCCCTTGTATTTTCCCTTGTTGCTTTAGTTATCAAGCGCAGAAAAGATTTACTCTTAGTTCGGTTTAAGTAGGTCTTTTTGGAAATCTTCATCAGAAAAATATTTATCAAGTCTTATCACAGTTGGAATAAAATAAAATAAGGATAAAATGATTCTGCGAAGTATTTTTTATTATAGATAATGCTTATTTAAATAAAATTATTTATGAAAAATAAAGTACGTGAATAGTTTAAATATTTTTCGGTGAATAATATAATTGATTTGGATTAAAGCTTCTCAGTATCTTTAACATTATCGAAATTGAGAATTTATGTTATAACAGTTGCTAAACAGTAATATATTAATTGGATTTCCACGGTATTTGAGTGCATAAACGCATGCGCGGGTAGATCGCTTGGAAATTGGGGTCACAACGTTATAAATTCCAATTGAAAGTTACATTTACACTTTCATGATAAATTGATAAATAAATAATTACTTCTCTGAATTTACATTATTCCATTAAATTGAAATATTAGAGTATAATTCTACGGTACGTTTTATTGATAATTATTTTGGTTTACTAATCTGAATAATTTAAATTGAATATTTCTTTTAAAATCTTGTACAACCAAGATCTACTATAATTGGAAATACTCCTCTCGAATATCAATTCTACCGTTATAATTACGCGATGTACTAAAATTAGTTCAAACTTATCACATATTTCAAGACGATGTGACCATTTTTAAATACAATTAGTTGTTGATGTCTGTTTTGTATAACTGTAAATATTTCAACAATTCAGCTAATTGTGTAATAGCCTGCAAATATGAAAGCTTCTAAAATAGTATAAGATATGGACATAAAGTTATGTATGAGGTGAAATAAAATTGATATTTTAATCCGTTTCCAGTCGTATTCGGTAATGTGATATAAGAAAAATATATTTTTTAAACCGGTAATTTAATGTTCGCATTCTCTTGCCGTACCACGCAATACCGTGAGTTGTATTTGGCTAGGAATTGAAAACGAAATTTCCACATCCCTTTTGTACGCTCCTTGGGGGATGAAACAGGGAATATCTCGCAGCCAGTCCTCATCTTATATTCTCTTTTTCAGATGGGTACATCTGCTTTATTTCGTTCCAATACGCGCGACTAGATCTAATGTCGTTGGAGTGTGCCAGTGGTATTAAACTTTGCAGGCACCGGAAGTAGGTCGATTCAATTTAAAATTCCGACATCGCTTGCAATATTATGACTTCATCGAAATGTGATTATACTGTATGTCTAACATAAAAAATAGTGTATTGACATAAAAAAATATCCAAATATTTATTTTGTTGATTCTATTTTTACCAATGAAAGTTCAAAATACTAATAAACATAATACCAAAAAAATAAATATCTAATGCTGCATAATTTTAAATGAATATTAAAAAAACATGAATTTTGATTCAATAGTTTGCAATCTAAATTGTAATTCGAAAATATTTCGTTTTTTAATTAAATCTTATTTTATCTGCCACCTCAAATCACTATCTCACATACATCATAATGTAACAAACAAAGAACAATTCAAAATGTCGATGATATAATATTTAGATTACTTAAAATTTGCAAAATTAGTAAGTTAGTTAGTTTTCAAAATGTTGTATTGAGTGTATGTCAATATTTTTGTAACCATATGTTTTGTTCAGAGTAGTTATATTCACCATTTTATTTTGTTTTCAATATAATTATTTGCTGAAATTTTTAGCGTCTTTTAATGGATCTCTTAACACAGACGTATATTATATGCAGGTATATTGAAATAAATTAAATATCACTTTATTCAAGCAATTATTCAAGCTTGATGATAGTTTCCGATTGTGTGTCAAAAACACTGGCTTAATTTAGATGACTTTGGGTTTATTGTTTTCAGTATTAACAGTGGCTTTAAAAGCATTATTTCATTCCATTTATATATTTATTGCATCAAAGTTAAAGCACGGATGCAGTTGGAAAACGGAAATTGAGCTAGACATCAATGTATAAATAAGCGTTGAACTATAGTATATATAATAGGAACAACACAAATTCTATTAACGATATGATCATAGATCATTTAGCATTTATAAATCGGATATTAGTCTAGGTTAGATTAGAAGAAAGAATTATTAGATGTTACTGCAATTTTATTCCTTGGCAGAATTAATTATGATTGAACAAAAAAAAAATAGAAAAATTCTGGAATATATTGTGACTGAATAATAATATTCTTTAAAATAGCATAGCTATGTATAAATGTCGGTACAATGTAATCTCACAGTATTTATTCTAGTGTTGATATAGATTATAATAAAAAATATTCTAGAACATCGAAGGACTCTTATCAACTCGCTTGATATAAAAACAAAAGACTTTCCTTCGAGACATTATAATAAACATAACCCATATCGAGGCAATGTATTCAGATAAATAAATATGCGCATAAGAAAATATTAATTCTCTTTCCCGAGACCGTTTCTTTCTTGTTTATTATTGCGTTTGTTTTGTTCTCAGATTAATAAGGATTACAAATGCGAGTCGGGACTCTTATGTTTATATTCACTGAGACGATTTCCACGAATCGATACGATATGGCTTTTGTTTCAATTCTCGAAAGTATTCGATAGTTGGATTGAATTCTCCGCATCCTGTAACATATGATTTGACAAGGATTGAAAATGATAAAAAAATATTTACGGTATGGTTTCAAGATTTCAAGGTTCTTATAATTAAGGATACTCTACTGACTGAAATTGGTAAAGTACGACTAAAATAAAATCACATTTAAATAAAACAGAAAATAATTCAAAAATTTTAAAATTTTCATCAATTCAAATTTTAAGTAAAGTAAATCGAACTAATTTGCCTAAAAATAAAAAAATATAATGAGAAATCAGCTTCTACAATCTTTATTATTCAACATTATACTAATTTTATAAAAACTTAGTAATCAAATGAGCCATCGGATAGAAATGCTTACTTATATTAAACAAATTTAAACTTAAGATTTACAAAAGATAGTGTGGTAGTTAGTGAACTCGTGTTTACGTCATAGATATATAGTTATATTATTATTTCCAGTACGTATTTTAATACTTACACACACATATATTTTGATTAGTGGTTATAGTATAAATAATTAATTATTGATATTATTTTTAGAATTACTGGCAATGATTGGTTGTAGCAAAACTTTAAGTTTTATAATATTAATGAAAGAACGACTTTATCCCACAACATTTAATAGATAACCGTAAAGTATGTGTCCTGTATTAGTTATGTTATACATTTCTCATTACCAATATATCACTTTTTTTAATTACATCTTAAAATAACGATTTAAAACGTTACAAAATAACAGCAGTTGTTTGTTTGTTTTGAATAGCTATAATACTTTAAGTTTATTCATCTCAGAAGTCACATTAGTAGACTTAATCCATTCAATTGCACACATTCGTATCCTAAAATTGTACGTCTTTCATATCGCTCTAGTAACTGGTTTAAGTCCGGAATACCCAAAACATTAACAAAGGTCATAAAGCTTTGAATGTTTTTGAGAATGAAAGCTACATCCGAACAAAAGCTACGTGTGATTTACCATAAAAGCTTACAAATATGCAAACAATACATACGAAAAGACCGCAAACACTTTGCTACATTTTCATCTCGCAAGCCAAAATGCATCTTTCTTCGCTTACAAAAGTTGATTATTTATCGCGACAGTTCCGGGTTTTTAAGGATTTATAGGAACACGGCAGAAAAACTTCCGCCCGGAACCTGCCTTAGTACTGTTGGTCGGTGGGCGGGAGGCGGTTCGGTCCGCCTAGTCTACTATTAATATAAGAAATTTCTTACACCTGTGCAGATGAGCGCACGGGATGTTGGGTGGTAAATGTGGTTTAGAGAGTGCCTTATTTATTGTTATTTCATGACTCGGGTCTAGGGCGCTCGTTTTAGGGTGAATTTTACTCTTAAAAGGTATTTTCGCTTTGGAAAGTGTTTTTTGTTTTTATTTCGCTTTGTTTCAAAATTAAGCGACGCAACTTGCTTTCTGATACGGTTAATTTTAATGGACGGAAAGGATAAATTTTCGGCATAATGAAATATAGACGAAACCATTTCGAGATTCCTTTTATTGCGGTCAATCTAGTTTGCTTTAGGCTATGAATTAATAATACTATTAACCATCTGGGTGTGTTACAAATTTATATATTTTTTAAACTACTTATTAAAAAATCGTTTTTTATTTTCATTTATAAGCCTCAATATTAAAAAAATATATAACGGTACTTATTCGAATGATGAATTATTTATAGTATTGAAGAAAAAATAACATCATTTTCAGCTCTTTTTAAATTATAATATTAAGAATTTTAAAAAGAATAAGATAATTTTTGAAAATTGTGTCCACAATCTTTTATTGAAAATATTATTCTCATTTATTAAAATGTATTTACAATACATCTGTACTATTTTACGTTAGTTTCATGACACAGCGTATTTACCAAAGATAAAAATTTTGTAGCCAAAAAAATATTCCTGTATTTATTACAAAGATGAGTTTGTTTAATTGACCAAAATAAAGGCGAACGAAATTAAATCAATTTTATGAATAATTTTTTTTTGTGATGTTTTTTTTCTCGTAACTTCAAAAATTTTGTTAACGTTATATTCTTTCGTTTAATAAAATCTTAAATTTTCTAAACAATCCACGTTTAACCTAATCCTAGGATTTAAGCTTTTTCTATCCTTGGATTTTGTTGCCAATAAATTGAGACAGATCCCAGGATTCTAAGCCTTAGATTAACCATGTTACTTTTTATTGAATAAACAATTCAAACAAAACCGAATTATTATTATAAATATTTATTACGGTTCCCAAATCTTCATAGTTACGTGACCCGAAGTAAATTATTCAAAACAGCTTTGTAAAGTTGAAATTTATTACAATAATCGAGTAGAAGTTATTGTTATTCCAATTCAAACTTCGTTTTTTTATAAGTATTTATTTAGTTTGTTCCGAAGTGTTAACAGTCTTTACATGACCAATTATTTGCTAAGTAGAATTAGCATTTTTATTTCGTCACCGAATCGTTTTGTGCGTCGGAACTAGCTGCAAAGCATTTAAAGAAGGTCATAAAATTCAAATAAGGATCGGGGAATAAATTAACCGATCCTTAATTGTTGTTATTACTACCCAGTTAGTGATGCTTTTCCTCGCGTTACAAAATGTTAAAGGAAATCACAGACAATTAAATTAATATCAATGGGAGTTATATTTTATATCAATTAAGTATTTTAAGCCAAAGTCGTTTGTTTAAAAGTTACTTTTGTCATAAATATGCTTTACGAGGCATAAAATGGAACTTTTGCGGTATCCAAAAGAGTAAACACATCGTATTTTTGGTTTTATTATACTGTACAAAAAGCGTTCATTTAATGATTTTTTTTAGGAATTTAAGACCATTTTTTTCAATTCTATCAATTAAATGAAAAATAATGCTTTAATTTATACAAAAACATCACCGTTTTGATACTTTTGAAATACTTGTATATTTTAAACTTTGAAAACCAAAATGCTTTCTTGTCTTATTATTCCCGATTGAAACAGACATCTATAATATTTCAGGCGATTTTTTTCAAGTATGTAATGTCAAAAATTTTGAGATATTTAAAATATCTAGATGTCAATCTGACTATAATTCGGAAATAATATTTCGCATTTGATGCAATGATAGTTACATCATGCCGTCTGTTGGCCGTTTTCTGAAGTATCGACTGCATAGTTAAATAATACCTCTAAAATTCTGTAAATAAATACTTTTTTTACGCACCGAATGAAAATGTCAAATAAAAATATATTATTTATATTCATTTTACCAATTCTAATTACGATTTATTTTATATATTTCCTATTTAATGTTTTATAAACTATTACACAATCTACGAAATCATTTTGAATTATTATATTTTAAAATCCGAAATATTTTATACAGCATACTTCACTTTATGTTTTATAATTTTTCTATTAATAAAATTTAATATTTTAACAAATACTGCAATCACATGTCAGTTTTACATTACACAGTATTATTTTTTTTATAAAATTTAACCATTATTTAAACAACAACAAAAATGTTGAATATTCTTTTCAGTATTTTTTGGGTTTAGAATATTATAAAGTTCTAATTCTGTGTCATTTAATTATGATTGTATCACAGTGAAATAAATAAATTAAAATTGTTTAAAATATTTACGTGATTATATCCATATGTTATTTAATATACAGTGTTTTTCAACTTGGTTTGTTACATCGCTGTTTTTGCGTAATATTTTCGGCATATTTTATTCTAAAACACACAAAAAATAAATCTCAATCATTGTCAATACGCACAGGTGTGTGATGAGGCATAAGAATTACCGTGAGCGTATCTTGGCAGTCGTAATACGTTTTGTGTCCATCAGGCATGAGACGTAATCCGGATGGTATTTGGATTATACTCTCATGGCTTGATTGAGGGTATTAGTGTCGGGTGTTGTTATGTCAGCGAGGATTCGAGAGAGCACGGTTCAGCGTACTTGCCAAATAAAGTAATAAGTCGGACACAACAAAGAGTGGCGATATAAAATAGACTATACTTTTCGTTTCCCAATTAAATAGAAATCTTTTATTTTGTAAAGAATCAACCATATTTCACTATTACAATTTTTATTTATCTTATATATTTTCATGGTTCTGAAAAAATGATTGTTTGAATGAAAATTATTTAAAAAAATAAAAACAATAAAACGAAAATTGTTTTAAAATAATCAATTTTTAAAATATAAAGGAAATAACAACTCACATGAACTGACATTTTGGTTCAGTCGCAACTAATTTCAGACTTATTGCATTATCTTATTGAGCCCGCATTCTCTAAATTGTAAATTGTGCTATTTGTTATTATAACAAATCGATAATATAATAATTAATATTTTCGACTGATGGTGCTTGATGAAAATTGATTTTAAATTCT
>JAGVSQ010011486.1:0-12223 GCA_022683975.1 Rhyacophila evoluta | reverse complement strand
ACAATGTGTAGATCCATATGCTCCACGTTGGGAGCGAATATGGTATAAAAAAAAAAAAAAAGTGATTAATGCGTGGCTGACATCTGACTTTTATTTTGACTATATTTATGAAGTAAATTTAATTACATCATAAAGTATATCTAAACCATAAGAGAAAAATATATATTTTTTTAAATTACATCAGTTCACCACATTTTCTCATTCGAACAGTTATTCATGTGGAAGTATTCGCGATTCGTGTTGGCATTGTTATATTGAATCTGTCAAATCTGCTTCGAACGACCCCGTGTTATTTAACGACATTTCAATTTACTTCAAATTTTTTTGCGGCATCGGTCAGTGGACGATAGGATTGCTTTCGACGAAAAATCCTAATGGATGAACGCATTCTTTACTATTAAATTTATTAAAATGTAGTTGAAAATTATTCATTCAGTTTATTATATTTGTATTTTTACGAAATTCGAGTCATGCATTTCATACAAACCTATACTTACTTACAAAGAAGGCTGGGTGGAATTTTTTCGAAGAATAAACATAATATTGCACATATATAGACTATGGTGATATTTCAACAGATAGCGATTTGTTTTTTTTGATGGGAGTGAAATTAAATGCAGCATTAATTAAGCAAAATATGTATCCATCGAATTATTTTGAACTTTTCATTTGTGTATAAGAGAAAATATTAAACGCGTGCTCGCAATTTAAATGATTTCTGATTACCATATTTAAGGTTTTTAACCTTATTAATTTTATAATATAACATTTATACATAAAATAAGAACCGACTTTAGGATGGGAATACGTTGCAATAAGTTCCAGCACTAAACGAAATAGCGTAAAATAACATCATCTTGACATGTACATAATGGGAATAATTGAAACTGAACTTTGTTTTCTTTTACAGCTTTTTTATTAAATTATCTATATACTTATTATCGATTACTATTTACAAAACATTCATGAAAACATAAAAAAGTTCGAGTAAAAAAGTTATGTTTGTGATAAGGAAGAACCTTCCTCATTTGCCATTTTTGTTTTTGCAAAGAAGACGTAAAAAATCTTTTGAAACTTAAAATCCTAGTGCAAATTTTCTTCACGGGATAGAAGTGTACGTTTTGGAATTGTCTTCCAAAATTACCGTTTCATCATAATTCAAAATGATAATTTCCTATTTCAATTATTGCTCTTAATGTCGCTGGAAATGTAGCAGCTGCCTTAGTATTTCCACTTGCTGCTTTTCCAGTAATCTGGAGGTCTAGAGTAATATGGAGTCACCCTCGACTAGCTCCAAAGTATTTGCTCGTACCTGGTGGTACGATTATTTTATTTTTTTATAATTTTGCGTATTGTCAAAGTAGACTAATTTAATGTAGAACCAATATTAGATTGCCAATCACTCTGCATCTAATTGTTTGAGCACATGTATTTTAGTTTCCAGAGAAATGAAAAATGAAAAGATCATTCCTTAATTTTTTTTCACACTTGCACTTTTCTGTCTACTTTTTGAAAACTTCATTAAATCATTTTTTCCAGTCGTCCGGGCCGAGGCCTATCGGCACCCCTGTCTTTTCTCGCACTTAAAATCATTAATTTCACAGTCATTTTTATGAAACGATCAATTCATTAGATACGTTCGTTACAATTAAATCGAACAAGAACGTTTATTATTAAATAATTCAAAACGTATTTTAGCAAATGTCGTTTACGAGTTTACATATTTTTCAATGTTCACGTTGCTACAAGTATGTATGTGAATAATAGTTCTATTAGACGAAATATTTTTTCTAAAATACTTGCTGATGCCTCCTATTTTTAGCGTGTCGATTGAACGCGATAAACAAGGAAAGTAAAGCAGATAAAACGGTCCGTATTTACGTTGTCGTAGCGTAGGATGCCGCGGGGCAGTGACGGCAAGCATTTATATCACACGTACTCTTTTAAATATAGAAATTTACTTTGATAAATGTTGATTTTAACGCTGCCAATAACGATATTTACAATTAATGGAAAATATATGCTTCATCGCAAATATATATCTTTAACGAATAGCAACAGTTGATCAGTTAAAGCCACTTTATTGTCTATTGGCGTTCGGTAAAAAAATAATAATGTATTTTTTGATTTTATAAATAACAATCAAACATGCAAATATTTTGACAACTTAAACGTAGAAAGTTACATGCCGTGAAATATTTTCCCTGTCGTAGACCGTCTACGCCGGTCGCGTCGCAGTCACGTCGCGTTATTTCGCTCGTGACTCAACACCGCGCTGATAGGGTTAGTAAAGGTTTCTTGCGTTAGACCGCTCTTTGTATTTTCAACTTTATTTATTTATTTATTTCACGTTAAGGCAATAAAAAATATAACGCCGCGTAAGGTCATTTTAGTACATCACTTGGCAATAATGAAATTGGCTTTTGTCGGAACGTACATTATACAACAACATTGCCGAGTACTAAATTTTTAAGGACCAATCATCATGGACTTCGTTATGTACTTAAAAAATCAGATTGTATTATTCAAAAATTTACAAGCCGAATTTCGATGGAACGATTAAAACCGGGATGGCCAGATTATATCGAAAATAAAATGTAACAAAATTATCAGATACATATTTTTTATGTGGACACCCCACACAAATAAGTACACTTAATGTTTATTTTAGTTCATTCAAGTTTTACAGTATATATTTCTAAAGCAGGATTAAAATTGTACAAGTTACTAGTTACGCCAAAAAAGCTTGCACTTCTCTTGGAGCACTCCATATATAAATGGTATAATATGTATATTGAAAAGCGCTTTTCTTCTACGCTGCACATTGTGAATATAAGATGTAAGAGCATAAGGTTCGATATAAAATAGTTTGGGTATATATAGATATAAAACGTAAGGTAAGTGATATATCTTGGTATTTTTTACATGACTAACTAAATAATTTTGTCACGGTTGACATTCAATTGTATTGTAAACATAACAGTGTTCTCAGTGAAGAGTAGTGTATTAATAATTATTATAAATTTCATCACTTATTTATTTAGATATTCAAGATATTTTTTTACGTATTTATTTATTTACCATTGACTTAGGATTGAGATTGGGTTTTTTTAAATATTAGCTTGTTATAGTACAAACAAACTCAGCTTCTCGAAAAAATTTGGTTTGAAATTGTCATTAAAAATATTTTTTTGTGATTAAATTAACATTGCACTACATTTACAAGTTTTTTTTTCATATTTTATTGTGGTAACATTTTTTATTACGGCAGATATTTGAGTCCGCCGGTGAATGCGATTCAACGTGATTCGATGAATAGCGCGTTCTACTCCCAAACGTTTCAATTTGCAATTCCCAGCATTAAAATTAAAATCTATTTTCTGACCCTAAATTTGAATTTTATTACCCGCATTGAGATAAAGTAGGTAGGGTCGAAGAGTTAAATAAGTAGATGTCGATCTTTTCAAAAACAAACAAGCCAATTTTGTGAAGTTTACTATTTTATTTAAATAAAGCGGACGTTTTTAATAAAAACTCATAAAAGATCATACTCCTATATCATATCCGCGTTTGTTGAGCAAACTGCTTCTGCAGAATACGGTGTAAATATTTCACTAAACTTTAACGTTGTAAAACCACAAAACGTTAATATTAATTTGAGAATACATAACGAGTCTTCGAGACCGAGTTGCATATTAAAACTCATCCAAACAACTCGTTTATGAGGATGCAATTTATGACGGCGAGGCCTCACTCGCTTTGGCGGAGTTATCTTTTAACGAGTGCAGGCGCAGTGTTCAGTGCTCAGTGTTATCGGACAAAGATTTACAGCCAGACGTAAATAGCCCCACCACGCAGCATGTAAATAGCCGCAACACGTAAACGTAGAAATTGTTCAAAAGCTGTGTGCACTCGATCGAGGGCGCAGTAAAGTTGCAACTCCTGGAAAATCCATTTTTTAATACTGATTTTTTACATCTACATATGTTTTCTCACAAAAAAAAAATTTTATTGCGGTGCAAAACGTTATGACATCCTATGATCTTATACACTTTCAAAACTTGTAGTTATTCAACTTATTATACAATATACTATAATACAAATAGTTGAAACTTTAAATAATTAAGTTATACATTACATTTGGAGTCTGTATACAATAGTATGTCAAAATACGAAAGACAGATCGTGAATCCTGTTTTCACAATGAAGATAAAATGGTAATTCAAAATCTGAAATAAATTAATCCAATGTACTCATTACAATAAACATTTCTTCGTGTAACTTTAACTTGTCATTTTGAGATGCCTACACAAAACATTTTTTTATATAAGAATAAAAAAAAATTCTAAAAAATGTTGCGATATTTGTTACAAATATTTGCGGGATTGTGTGATTTTGTCAAACGTTAATAAGCCAAGTCAAAAACTATCATATTTGAAGAGGAATTTTATATTTTCAATATTGTTAATGAATTGCACATGAATTGAATATTTCCACCCCTGTGAAGGCTGTTGTGGTTTTCACGCAGTGTGCTTTATGGAGTGCAATTCTCAATTGCCAATAAATAAATCCACACACAATGAAAAGCGCACATAAATATTTGTTCAGGTAGCCGTTGAGGAAAAGCTTTTGTATGAAGGAATAGCGAAAAGTACTACACCGAATGTTTTAATGATCTTCCAATAAATGCACAGCTTAATCAAATCACAACTCTTTTAATATTAAATAATGTCATTATTACATAAAATTACATTTAGTTTATTATTGATATATTACTATAAAAATAATGCAGTATTGATATAATGCCATCAAAAGAGTAATATTTTTTACAACGGATTATTAAATTGTTTGTAAAGTGGCTTCAATCAATCATACCGATTTCATAAACGTATCTTTTTATTATTTGATCCGGTGAGTTACTTCTTAGTATTCATTCCTGAGTTTCATTATAAAATATATATATATTTTGTATAATAACACGGTAGCTGTAAAACAGATCAACCCTGAATCGAGTAAGCAATTAAAAAATGTATGCAACGGCTGGTCATTCATCATCTTTATTTTCGTCACAGGCTATTGAATGAAACCTAAAAGTATTATAATGCACATGCTGCTTAATTTTACACTGACTGTACATCTTTGAAAAAATTGTGCATTCACTAAACTATCATAAACAACCGCGTAATGCGTTCCTATTATAAATATCTTGTACGATAAAGTGAATTTATACGATTTTTTAATAATATGATGCTTTTCGGTCTCATTTTCGTATATTTAACATTGCATGCATAAATAGCGACGCATATAAAAAAAGGAATCGTAGTAATCTATTGATGCAATATTGAGACATAAATGAACAGAAGCAAATTGCTCCTATGAAACGACATCACACACGGTAAAGCATAAAAGTTCCGAAGGCTCTACGGACTATAAAGCGACCACTTAAATTGTCTACGATAACACTTACATCGACGTAATTGCAAGGTATTTATGCCTCTATGCCGCTACGATATTTGCCTTACGTGCAAACTACCCGCGTAAAAATACACACCGAGTTAAAATTAGATAATTTATTTCTCATTCATAATACGTTTTCAGTATACTAAAATATACTCACGCTAAAATAGCAGCAGTCGAGGCAAATTGGCACTCATTATTTGGATTTAGAGTTTTATGGTTACCGGCTTTCATCACTTTTATGTTGGCCTCACGGAAAAGATTGCAATTTATCTAAATATTTTTACTTAAATTTGTGTTTATTAACGTGGGAGTATAACTCCTATAGTGATGTATATATTCTTGTGAAATTTCCTAATCAGCAAGGGAATTCTCACAGTAATTTATCATCAACCGAAATAATATTTCTGCTGAATTCGTTCACAAATGTGAGTGATTAAACTGAATATACATCATAATATATGCATGACTTATAGATTGAAGAAAGTTTTACGGTGGTTATTTTAAACTGATATTGTTGCAGTACTACTATAAGTATACAGCCATTGTTCATTAAATTCATTAATATATTCATAGTATAGATCGAAGCCGTTCGGTGATAATTTTTTTATAGTTTTTATATCATTTGAAATTGGCTTCCTCGATGGATATGGAGTTATCAAGATGCTTAAACTATATAGATTTATTAGCTTATATGGCCACTATGCAATGCCTTGAAATATCATATCGCATCTTCCCATGTCACTTTTTTTTCCCTAGTTATCTTTCCTAGAAGTCAGAAATTCTTGAAGAAAGAGATAAGCCAGGCTTGATGTTGGGTTTTGAAATCGTTAGTGATGATAGAAATGATAGAGGATCAACGTTACGCTTTTACATCCGGAACAGACAAAGTCACACCTGCATAATCCCGATGTCTTCGGGACGATTAAATTCTAGAATATTAATTAATGGACATATAAGAAATGATCCTAATCATTCAAGTCATTTTAGTTTTGAAATAATTCCATACTTCGTATTTTTGTTTTTATCTTTTCTTTTTGTCATTTCAAGTTGACTGTTCGTTTTTCAAAAATGTATCGCAGAGAGAGACAATTTTCCGTGCGCTTAAATCGCGACAGATTTTCTTTTTCTGAAATCCTTTCATTGTTTTGCCGCGCGCTGTCTTCCATTTTGTCGCCTCGCAGCGCGCAAAAAAAGGTGTCATAACTTACAGTCGTTGCGGTGTGTGAGGCGTCAACTGTGGATGACCATGCGATATTCGTGTTTTTAACGAATTCTTCGTTTTACCGTCAAGTGGCACGTTATTTATTTTATTACCAATTTATTCTTGCGACATCGCATATATTTATTTATTACTATATTGCTCACCGTGCATGCATTCGTCGGCAGAACTGAGTGTAATTTTTTTGATTCATAACATATATATTTGAAATACTGATTGATCTTTTTGATTCTGATATCGTCGTTTGTTTCTTATAATTTTAATCCAAGAGATTGGAAAATCGCTCTCCTCATTATATTGACTATGTCATTTGATGAAACAATCAGTGGACTCCGTTCTGTAATGTATATATTATCCAAGTATGTCGATATGCTCCGTTTCCTTTAGATATTGTAATATACGGGCCCCGTCTTTGGTCGAGAGGTGATCGAGGTTTTTCGGTGCCGCGTGCGGATCGGATTCCACGCACGATGATGACTTTAAAAAACCAAAGACGCAGAAGTGTACTCCTCTCGGGTCAAACGAAAGGTTCACCACTGATACTCGTGAAAAATAATATGTCAAGATAAGTCTTCGCATTGTACGCTTTTGTAGCGGCATGGTGCAAACTATACATCCTAACATTTGTCATTCGGCCATTTCTCTTTCCACGTTTTAAATCAAAAAAAAAAAATTGTTTTTTTGAAATTTTCTGAAAAATAAGCCGATCTTAAGTTTCCGAAATATATTGTTACGCAGAAATTCTATTTATAGTTGAAAATAATACTAATGTGCTTATTGGAAAAATATTTCAAAGACAAAAAAATTGTCATTTTGTAAGTGTATTCTCCATTATTTGTGTAACAAATATTTACATGAAACAGAAAATGAAAAATAAAATCACTCTCATTATAATATGTCAAAGATTTTATTCAAAACAAATTTAATTAATTTAGTTTATTTTTATTTATTGATAGTGTATCAGTCGGGAATTTGAAAAAAGTGCGCGGTCGCCTCACCGACACATGGACTTACCTACCCACCTACCTAACTTTACCGGAGCCTATTAAAAATGACAAATGTGTCTTTCAGGCTAGAACATTGGTAGAGCACTGAACTGCCTACATTCATGTATCTATGTATACGGGTATAACATTATGTAGTTTTACGTACAGTTGTGTGCATAAGTTCTCGATACGCGCTGATTTAACCGCTGATAATATGTTCTGAAACCTAATGACATAAAGGGTTCTGTCTGCAAAATTCATACTTTTACACTTGCGAGAATACATATATGTTCTTTATGTATATACTTCTTTAAGCTGTTCGTGGAACATATAAAATTTTATACAATAAAATAATAATCTACGAACTGTTAAAACTATCTTTAAAATCCTACGTTTAACTGAACGCCTCTTAAAAACAGTTCTTAGTTATAATTCTAGGTGCATAAATTATTTTCATGTTAAGACTGAAATATAAATATTCGTTTAAAAACATAATATATGGAGGTTGACAATCGAATCCTGCAAGTTATCGAGTGATTACAGTCGAATCGGTTCAACGTTTAATTAAGTCGTGAGATAATTATCTAAAAACATAACTTAAAAAGTTTTACTATTTTAAAATTGCAATCGTAGAGAAAAAAAATTCATACATTATTCACAATCAATGCTGTTTTATTCGTGTCATATAATTTCATCTACAAGCTGTAATTGCACGAATGCGGTATAAGGATACATTGAGAAAAAGATAAGACTCTAAAAAAATGTCAATAATATGTATCAAAGAAATTCATCAAAGTGTATCAAAATACTATTAAAAATAAAAACATCCCTTAATGCCTGACAAATCTTACTTAAAGTGTGTTGAATTGAATTACCTGCCTGAGAAATTTATTACACAGTTAGTGTTTACTTCACCTTCAAATCAATTTATTTAACTATCAACCTGTAGTGTATTTAATATACGATGTTATTACGAAAAGCTTTTTCTGACTGTCTTTCCTTTCGCCATCGGCTGTACAATCTGATTCTACCTAATGTACCTAAATCTGTAACATAACAGTATGTAGGTGAAACCGAAAAAAAACTCATGGAATTGTGAAATACCATAGGTTAGGCGTTAGAATATAGCGGCCTACTCACTAGCCTAGCGGTCGGATAGGTTTTGGCTAACGTCCAACAGATCGGCCAATTAGCTCGCAGCTTTCGTGTAAAGCTCGCAAAACCTCGAGCGCCTGAAATATTGCCGCTCTTTTCAATTACGCTAGATTTTATCTGAAGACAATAATTGGAAACTCGGAATATTTCACGATAAAGTTGGCTCTTTTGTTTACTTATATTCGCATTAATGTATCGAACGTCGAGCTAATTTTCCTACAGCATTCGGACGGGCGTAGAAAATATTGAAACTCTCAGATGGTCGAACACTCGAACGACTATTTAAATAATTTAGAGTTTAAAATATAGGTTTTTCTTATCGGATTATGGGTGATTACTATTTTAATATAACTTACTACTCTTAGTATACCAATCAAATATTACATGAACATTATCAAATAATAATTATACGGTACATAACACGATAGAATATGTACATTATCGCCAATATTGCAGGAACACGTATCATGATTTTTTGGTTTCAGTCACTTTGTAAAGTATAGTTTACTTTGTTGCAATCTCTTATACATTGGCACATTTTGACATTAACAGATAAATTATACATTGTAAACATGTATGTTAACGAAAAAATGAACCACTAATACAAAAGATCTCTTCGAATGTTGCTTCTACGCTTAAATTGAACACGTTCATTTAAGATATTTCTTTTGTAATATAATGTGTTTTGTGACTGATTTTGATCATTTTTTTAAGTGGTATAAGAGCCACATTTAAGTTGGAATTGTATATAAAGAAATTCAAGTATGTGAGTGCATTAAAAATCATGATGGAGTGAAATGAAAAAAAAAAGAATTAATTTGTTATGATTTCATAGGATTAAAAAAGTCGTACTGTAAGTGAATAATAATTATGTCGCTTACTTGTTGAGATTAATTATCGACTAAGTAAGCGAACAAAGTTTCACAGGTGCTCGCTCTCGCAAGTAATTTACTAAAACGAAAAGCTTAATAATAAGTATTACGTTTTTTTACGAGTTACAGCTCTCTCAAAATATTTTTCACCTCGTAATTTTTCCAACTGAGGAAGAAAGTAATTATTTCGTCTACCGTTTCAGGTTTTTTGCATTGTGTAAAGTGGTTTTTTATAATGAAGGCGGACATTTATAAATGTTAATTGAAAAATTATGTCATTTACACGGCAGTGAGGCATTGCACAGGCTTAGAAAATATTACTTCAACTTAGAATAAAAACACACACATTATTAGCAGTAGTAGTCTTAAAATATAAAACTTAAATTTCTACATTATTTGTCAACTTTTTTAAAATTATTTAAAAAGTATTTTTTATTCATTTGCCACATGTATTATTAAAATAATAGTAAAGATTACGCTCACTGAAATATGAGTTATATGGTTTTTTGTGATAACCAAATCTATCGCCATAATATAATTTACATATATTTATATGTAACAATTTATTTGGTATCCAATGCACAACTGAAAACTTTTGAACATCTGCCTTTTGCCAATAGACATTTGTGAAACATTTTCCAACCTTAAGAATTCTTGAATTATTGAAGATGACGTTTCGCTCCTCATTTGTAAGAATGAGAAAGTATACGAATACTTTCATATTACACTTACGAACGTCAGAAAATTTCTCAAAATTAAAAAAATATCGCACAGATATTTGAAATATCATATATATGGTAGAATTTGCAAACAGTAATTTGAATAATTTACATAACTTAAATAATATAAAGAGCATATACTCGCATAATGTTTTGTAAAAAAAAAATACAGTTTGATTTAGTTTTAAGGATTTAGAAAACAATCAGCATAATACATTGTGTTATTAATTTCTGTGGTACCATGCGGAAGTGTATGCTTAATACATTAAGTAAGCTGCGTTATATAATTCACATAATAAAGACACGGCTCGAATGAAATAGCAATTCACGCCATATGCCTTTAATAATTAAACCTCTTTCGTAAAATAGCATGAAATAATAATCATATTTCAAACCCATTTGAATACTTTCAAAGCGATCGTTCGAAAGCTCTAGTGGGTTAAATATTTTTTTCCTCGGCAGAAGTCTAAAAGTTTCTACTGAATTAAATTTATGAAATACCATTTCAGAATCACAAAATTTCTATGTAATATATCATGAAAATGTCACCCTCTTGATATCTTTTCATATCTACGTAGACTTGTTGGATTACCGGCAGGTTTCTCAAAAGGTGTCGACTTTACATAATTTAAAATAAACTTTATTTACTGCTATTTTATATACATGATTTATAATTTGGTTCTGTCAAGAAAACTCACTGAATATTACATCAAAGCTTACAAGCTTACAAGAATATATATACTATGACCAAATAATATACACCAAGTGAGTTGAAAAACATCTATCCGAGGAAATTATAAATGAAAATTCGTCTAAACTCTCTTTCGCATCCAAAGTAACCATTACTTTCATTCGTCATTTGTAATACTGTAGGTTGATTAGTAATGCATGCTACATTAAAAACATCTCGCATTCCGGATTCAGCTGTGCTTGTATTGTAAATATAAACCAATAGTCTGAAAACGCATAAAAAATAAACACAGGGATCTTAATAAGAATTTTCATTATTCATAACATGTTGCATTATTACATTATACATGCGTTAATATTTTCTACTAAAGAATATAATATTTACCATTTGACAACCGCTTGCAATACAAGTCATTATAACTTTTCTAATTATAACGTGGTTTGTACGGGATAACATGTAAAAATACCAACATAGAGCTAAAATGTAATTTTGATAAAATTTTACAGGCATTTGAATATTTAAAAAATAAAAGGATCCATAATTATTTACTTGATTATGTATTTTCCATACATTGAGTGGTGCTAATTTTTCAAAATTTTTAGAAATCAATAAAATAGCATTTTTATTAATTTTGATTTTTTTAATGTATTGTATTTTAATTTTAATGTATATTCGTTCAACAAATGGATTGTTTTTTCTTCGAATTACTTATTTCTTAACGTAAAACTACTAGTGATTTTTTTGTACTTTTTACGTATTTTTTCTCTGCTTTTTGAGGGTGAGGGTGAATTTCAAATTCTCGAAAATATATTAAATTTATTTCAAGATTCATATTTTAAATAATACGGCAGAAAAATACATTCGTTAAACTGAAATATTATATAATCGAGATTATTAATTACTTACAGTATATGCGATATTGAAGAGTAAAATTATTTCAGTAAGATTTTGAATATTTTTTTTCTATTTTAACAAATTCATACCGTTTTAAATAAATTAATGTAACATACTATTTCAACTCAGATTATAAGTATATAGAAATATATATTAGCCTCTTTGATCCATGATCCATTTTATGATATAATAATATATATATGATATGATATGATATGATATGATAT
>JAGVSQ010011485.1:0-12224 GCA_022683975.1 Rhyacophila evoluta | reverse complement strand
GTCGCTTACAGTGATCTCACATATGGAAGTTTACCAGTTTTAAATAATTTTGAATATTTATAGATAATTAATTCGTTTATGTAACGTTATAGGAAGGGCATTTTACAATCAGCTATTTAGAGGGAATATATTTTGCGTATAGGACTTTCACTTATTTCAATGACGTATACGTGTACGTGTTTATATATTTTAGTATCCAAGACGTAGACTTTGTTGTAGCAATGCTGTCTTATTCATCAAAAATTGGCCGTAAAATATACGACAGTGATTACGAATCTTATAAATTATTTATCTTTGATGTCAGAAATGTAGAGGAAAATAATTCAACAGGAGACCCATTATTATAAACGGAATGCTTCCAATTATATCCTCACATGAAGAACATAATTAAAAACGTCATCAGTCTTTGAACATTCAACCCTCCTTGATAGACAGTTAAATATCTCCGAGCTAATGAACTACGTCACATTTATTGTGCTACTCTTCGATCAGTGACGGAGAACCTTTTTGTATTGATATATTAAAATCAAAGCGAATCGAAAAATATGCAAACTTTGGCACAGTAAATTGGAGTTCTGCATATTGAGATTTTCTAGGAGTAACTTAAATTTTCCATCATTTGTTCTTCTAGTTTAGCTAACTTTAGGTTAATAATTTTGTTTTTTACCACGAGCAATTTTTGAGGTTAAATTATAGAGCGATACATAGTCAAAAAATGTGTAGAAATCGTAAAAAATGGTGAAAAATCTGCAGAGGAAAAATGGTGACAAATTGAAAATGTCAGCTTATTTTGGGACATTTTATATTTATAAGAAAGCAAGACTGAGTAGCCAATGGGCTAGACCAGGGTTTCCCAAACTTTTTCTACAGTGGAACACTTCGCAAAGCCGAAAATTTTAACGGAACTTTTAGCTTATTATTTTAGGTTGGGTTCTTACTAGTAAGAAGATCTTTAAATTTGTTACAGTGTATAAAAGCTTTCCAAATTGTCACGGAACACCTAGTCAGGTTTCGCGGAGCACCAGTGTTCCGCGGAACATAGTTTGGGGAACCCCGGGTTAGACAATAATTTACTGATACCATAACTATGTTAAATGTCTGTCAAGATGAAACTTCACTTTGTAGAGATCTTTATGTTTCGCATTTGGATAAATATTATGTCTTATAATTGGATTGAAGATTATACTGGTATTCTATAAAATGTATTGGAATTTAAATAAATCCAAAATATTATCTAAGCACTTGACATATTTTTATTTAATCTAGTGCTTATAGATGTTATACATGGGCATACAGAAGCTCTAATAGACATTGTAGTAGGGCATTGAGTGTTAATGTCGTCAACAGCCTGTTTCAGGAAATCATTTTTTTTTACTTAAAGCTTTCTAAACTTTAACTGTTTACACCATTGAGTACATGTATGCTCTCATTACTTTAGTAAAAAAATTCACTAGACAATAATTTGCATTTTATTTCACTTGTCTAAATTAACTGTGCTAAATCGTGTGTTAATATGCTATAAAGATTTGCGCATGTCATAGATTCGTCATAACTGGTCTAGACGTTTAGTGCTTAATATGTTATAAAATAAGCAGTATTGCCAACTGTTGCCGACAGAATTATCTAAATATAGAAGTAATACAAGTTATTTTATGTTTAAATTATGTAAAATCAAAAAAAAAAATTTTATGTTAGTATATGTGTAATGGCGTAAAAATAAATTCATACATTTAAGTCTGATATGAAAATATAATAATTTCATCTCTAGATAAGAGTCCGAAAGCAATAAGCACAATTAATACACACTCAAGGAAAACAGTTCGCAGAATAAATTTGATAGCATCTACAGAATAGTCGGTACACAGACGTAGAACAAGGATCTAATGTAAGCTAAATGAATATAAACAAATTTAGTCGCAGAATTCGTTCGACATGTTTCTTTGAATTGTCAATTAGTCAGAGACAAAGGACACCAGCGCCACCTCGCCGCCTACCGACTTGCCGCCCAAACTCTCGCCCACCTGCTTTCACTCCAGCCCACCCCATGTGCCGAGGAGACGGAACCGCCGCAATGATAGACTCTCAAGGGCGGAGAAAATTTATATTCGTTTTTAATTTTATTTATTTACATAACTTCACTTCAACTTTACTATCCCATATTAATTGTAAATCTAATTGTTTCTGACTGGTTATTATTTCAATATTCTTGCAATATATTTTTTAGATGTTTACATTCAATTTGTCATAAATCTCTTTTTCTTGTTAATCTGCAAATGATTATTATTTCAGTAGTAAGGAAATTTATTTTTTAACTTCTCATATTACAATCTAGAAAATAATATTACATAACATTAATTATCATAACAATAAGCGATTTTACATAAAACACTTAACAAAGGTGACGTTTAGATTTTTGAAATTATGGATCCAAAAGTATTTAAATAATAAAAAAAACATGTGTTTTTATGTAGTTTTTTTAAAATATGTTCACTTCCAAAGTGGAGCATATGGATCTCAACCCTTTTTTCAATTTTTAAAATCCAACAGATGAAGAATCGAGCACGCATTCCCTGATTTGCTAGACGCGCAGGATACCAACTACGCTAGCCGGGGAGACATATAGTTTATATACATTTAACTGGCATATTAAATCAGGCAGTAACTGAGAATCAATATTTATAAACAATAAAATCAAATTATAAGAAACAATTGTAATCAATTTGAATCTGAAACAGTACAAAACTCACACATCTTTTCCATCCAACACCAACAAACCAAGTGATTCTCGTGACATCAAGACATGTCTTTACATTGTAGAGATTGTAGGCTTTCGGAGCGGGCGTAGGAAAAAAAGATGTGCACGATATTGTTAAATTTCATATATATTTTTTTTGTTAACTTTCGAGTCGTCCCTGCAAACAAGTTAAGGGGATGGATGCAAACGAATGTAGAAGGATAGAGGTGACACTGTACAAATGAAGCTTTACAATTACATACAACCTCTCTACCTTGCGTAACCATTCGTAACTCGAAACGGGTGAGGACTTACTCACCTGTACTTACATACTTGGGACAAAATAAAGTGAAGATAGCTGTGTATTTGTACAAAATAGTAAGAATACTTTTAGACGAAAAACTTGTGTTACTTAAGAATACCGAAACTCTGCACATTTTTATTTTTAATTTGATTAAGCCACTTAGTTTAAGTATATTTGACGACCTAAAAATATTAATAATGATTACCATATTTATCAAAAGTATACTAAATTTTTCCCATAGAAAGCTTATCTCTTTGAAAATTAGTAAATAATCACTCTGTACAACTTATTGTATACACATTTAAGCATAATTTCTTAATAGCAATAAGCTATATATAAATGTGAGTGTGTTCGAAAACAGCTATCGACAATCTTTCTATTTTAAAAGCTTTCATCATTTTTATACTAAAATAAAGTGAATGTCTACTTTATATAATTAATATTTTCGACTGATGGTGCTTGATGGACATTGATTTTAAATTCTAAATTTACTTTATTATTAAAATTATCTAAAATGTATCTTTATTCATAGAAATTAGTGTATGCTAATTGTATAATATAATGAACTTTCTATAATACTGCTAGGCCGGCTTGCATAATTCTACGATATGGGGGAGATAGATTATATATCCGCACATATATCTGACTACATCATAAATAATGTGTCACATTTTAGCTATACATGTAACGAATATATATTATATTATTCATCATAGTGATATAAAATCATTAATATTTTAAATAAAACTTAGCACCTGAGCTAGTATTAGGTCTCCTAACGTATTAAAGTTAAGTCATTAAAGAAACAATTCGCATGCGTTACTGTCATAAGAGATGACAATTGAACGCATGTTTTCTTACTACACTCATAACCTGAGATGAGTTTCCTGCTATCATATTATGACCCTACTTGTTCTTGATTAACTAACTTTATATCCAAGCCACAAATTATGCATATAATCGTATTTACCTTGACTTCAGTTAAGTAATGCCTACAAGATGTTGATGAAGGTGGGTGAATATTTTATTATAGAGAGTGGCATAGTCATAATAAAATTCCGTAATATATAATATGCTTAGCTGGAAATATTTTACGAGATTATTTATACATGCAAAAGGAAATGCGTAATAAGTCTGATGTATTAAAAAGTGAATTGGAGACGGAGAATTAATTGTTTTTAATATCTGTAATAACCCAGACCAATAAGTAACTAGACGAAAAGCAAACTTATATGACGGCGACGTTATTTTTTACTAAGTTTTACTTTAATTAATTACATAAAAAATACGATATTATGGTTTAATGTTTTATTTTTGTTTTATCAAACTTTTTTTAAAAGTAATATAATATAAGATATTTAAAATTCATAAAAATGCTTAAAAGTCTATTTAACTCTCGCTTGACTATGCCAAAGCTACGGTGCTAGACTCCAAGCGTCCAGTTAAAATGTATGTTTTAAATTCAAACTAAGCAAAATCTGCTAGATCAATTATCGTAATTAGTAAAAAAAGTCATTTTATTATGTAATACAAGTCAAACAATATAAAATAAGTGGAAGAAATGGATAAAAGAGACGGCTTTGCAATGCAGATATCATTTATATTCTAAGCCACACATGCAATTACTGATAAAACTCTCTTTTTTCAATTTGTATACTCCATAGATATCAAAAAAAATATTGTTATATATGTATTATAATCTTATTAACGTTGAAAATAATACATATTGTTGAAAATATTTCTTGGACTTTCTACCTACAAAATATTAAGGTAGAGAATTCAGGAAACAATGTTCGTAAGCGTATTAAATATTAAATTGAAATTATTATAAAGATAATAATTTAAATAATTACGGACCACTATGAATGAAAGGAATGGAGGGGGAGGGGAAGTATGATCAAGAGGCGCGGGGTTCGAGGAGTGCATAACGCTATTGTCAACACAGGTGGAATGGCGAAATTTAGAAGAATTTTGTATTGCGTAAAAATCCTAAAATTACATGATTTGTTATGTTACAAAGTGTTATTTTACGAAAAATTTAAATTGGCCCCATTTAAAATACACTCCTTCTATTGATCGATTTGTAATAAATGGAATGGTTTAGGACATTCATGAAATAAGTTAATTTTGTAACTGACACCGATTTTGAAATCGATTTATTTGCGATGTACTTATTTTATATAAAACAATTTTGTTTCAAATGTTCTTCTTTAAATATTATGTATTCATAACTCATTTACGTCAAATAATAGAGTACTTAGACTTTAGAAAAACTGCCCTCATATCCGACATCATTTCATTAGTCATAAATTAAAAAGACCATTTCAGATACTGCGTAAATTTTTTTTGACACTCACGTTTTAACTATAATTTCTAACTCAATTTACTAATAAACATTGTACTATTTTATTTCATCTACATATGTAAATGTGAAGCGTCTACTGAGGATAATATACTTCTAGCAACAGAAACTTGTATTAGGGGAGTAGAGAATACAATTCGATGTAAAGTAAAATAGTATACATGGATAAATTGAAAGAGACACGGTCACACTGGGAACAGAGTAGTCATGGAGATAAACTTAATTGGTTTATCAGATCTGAAATACTGTGTTCCGTTTAAGTCGATACAACGTGTGAACATTGTTCAAATTGACTCAAATGTTATTCATACATTTATGGTTTCATATTCATTATGAAACTATTAAATGTATACAGAATATAATATTGAACTAAGTGATACAGATAGCAAATGCTCCGAAAAAAATAGTTGAACTATTTTTTAAAGATTTTTTAACATATCAAGTTCATATTGAAAAGTAGAACACTTTTATGAAAACGACCACCACAAAACGTACAAACAAGTATGTATGTTACATCGATCTCTACGCTGTATTTTTTTTTGGCAGCTTTTTCACCTCGAAAATTGGTTGTCAGCTTACTGCTGACTCTTTGAATATTTTTTGAAACCTACAACTATGAAAAGACGTATGAAATTTTTTTATGGAAATTTCAGTAGATTATTTTTAAGCTTCTAATATCATAGAAGATTCTTAAAGAAATAGGAACGGTATTTCAGTAAAAATATTTCACAGATACCTTATAGAAAATACTATTAGACAAAACAAAAGGCTGCGATCGATTAAATTATACATTAGCAGATTAATATATTTTTTTTTTCAACTATTCCGAATATTACTTCAAGTTTTTATCTTTACAAAGATAATGTGAGAATATTAACTATTAAAAAATTATAGAGATATCATTTAATCTCCATATGCTCTACTCAGTGGTGTAGCTACATATTCAGCACCCTGGAGCAACTAAATCGGTGCGCCCCCTTGTTCCTCGGAAGAATTCTGTGGATTATTTTTCCTATATAATCTTCTCATTTCGATATAAATCTTACTTACGTCTAGCAATCCAGGGAATGCGGGCTCGATTCTCTATCTGTTGGATTTAAAAAATCCGAAAATGCAGGAACCAGATGCCCATTGGATTGCGTAATTGTCTGACAAACAATTCTCGTCTGTCAAGACGTCAAATCCATATACTCCTCTTTCGAAGTGGATATCTTTGCACTGTATAAATCCATATGCTCCACGTTGGGAGCGACATGTTATATACAAAAAATGATCCAGGCGCCTGGAGCAGTTTGCCCCAACTGCTCCACAGTAGCTACATCACTGGATCTATTAAATAATATTCAAAATTAAAAACGTAAATTGATACCAAACTATAGAATAACACATTAGTACAGTTATCTATATTAAAACGTTAAAAGGAAGCAATTTTTTTGATGTATATTTTTTTCAGAAGAAACAAAAAATATCCCTAAGTTAAGAATACTTAGGTTATGTTAACAGATACGTAACCGGTCATATAAAATGATAAAGTCTCTCCAATGAATATCCCTATAAAAGTGAACTCGAAAAATACGTTTATAGAATCTGCTCTGGGGGGTCGCAAGTGTTTGTAATGGCGGTCATTCTAGCAATAACAATTGCCGTAAATCCGGACCACTC
The DNA here is from genome assembly GCA_022683975.1 of Rhyacophila evoluta. Classification (NCBI taxonomy): domain Eukaryota; kingdom Metazoa; phylum Arthropoda; class Insecta; order Trichoptera; family Rhyacophilidae; genus Rhyacophila; species Rhyacophila evoluta. The sequence continues at coordinate 5,162 of JAGVSQ010011485.1, read as the reverse complement.
CACGGTCGGTGTACTGGGAACCAAACATAAAATATACACACATTCAGGAAGTATGAATTATTCATTCCGTAATAGCAAAAATGCAGACCGTACACAATTTTAACAACTATCCAATGGTCGAATACTTATAGTAAGTGAGATAAGCTTTTTGCGATATATTAATACCGATTTTGGATTTACATGTTGGTTTTGAGGTATTTGGGGAAATATAGTTAGTATTAGATACGTATAAATTGACATTATCTTGGAAAAGAATTACTAGTCAGGGTGTTTTTTAATGATTGTTTTTTAAAGCCAGCTGAAACCTTATAAAAAGTTTATTTTGGTTAAACACTAAAATTTAACAGAATTACATAATTTATGTTATACAATTAGAAAATAAAAAAATATATTAACATTTAAATCTTCAGTTCATATTTATTTAAAAATTTAAAAAACCTGCATAAAGATAAATATGAATTAAATTCATATTAGCATTAAATAAATATGAACTGAAGATTTAAATGCTGATGTAAATTATTTATTTTCTAATTGTGAAGCAATATGTGGAGACTGTTACGAAACTCTCATTGAAAGAGGCAGTTGAAACATAAGTCTGAATAATTTTTTGAATAGGCCCTTTGAATTGTTTTTCGCAAATATTATAAATAGGATTTTTTCATTTGATTTTTTTGAAAAAAGTGTTGGATATTTTCTGCGCACATGCCCAATTATACGAAACAAAATCTTGCTTAGATACAATTCTCTGAAAATTCAATTCTCAATTCTCTGAATTTACCCAAGTCTGAATAATGTTCTAAATATAAATTCAATCAAGTAGTAGAATTTCTTTATTGAAATTCAATCCTTTTTTTATGTATGTAAAAGTAAAAAATAGTTACAAACCATAGTTAATCAAGCAAGTTCTTCTGATACAGTTATATATTTACATAAGGCTTGTTTATTGTATCTTTAAATATCAATTTTTTGTGTATTATATCACACATTTACTGAGTAGGGCCCAAATTATTCTTTCTTATAATGATAATAAAATCAAAATCAAATATCGAAAGAACCTTTCTATATATTTCTCTCTCTAAACTATTAACATCTCACTATGGTACATCCAATGTATCTTTGCCTTCAACAGTTATCTTTTTTTAGTTGATATATTGAAGTAAAAAATGACTTGACTATGCATTTACAACATTTTTATATAAATAAAAACTGAATATATTATAAATTTAATTAAAGTCTATTAATAAACAATGACTTAAGATTACAATCAATGTCTTCTAAATGCACTTAGTCCATTAGATTTTTTTTATTTTTTATTATAAAACATGGTATTATATTACAGAGTAAAGCATTTTTTTCTGATTATTTATTGCTAATATTGTAATTTATTAAATGAATACAATTTTGCTAATTTAAATGTAACATCAACAAAATGTGTTTCATAAAACATAAAGCTAATTTAAATTCATAGCTCGCTTTACTCGACTTAAACTTTTTCTGTATATTTGTGTATATTTTCTGCGCCACCATTACTTATTCAAATTAATGGGCCTGAAAATCAGCAATAGACTTTGAAGTTATTATTTTTTTTAATTTAAAAATGTTCTCACATGTATCATAAATATTATGTAAAGATAAATTAAATTAAAGAAATAAATAAAAAGTACAATTTTTTTGCTTAAAAAAAACACACAAAATTGTAGTAGGCTCTTCATTAATACATAGAAGATTGTATTGAAAACTGAAATCATTGATTATTATTTGCATCAATTAAAATGTTTACTAATAAAAGATAATAAATTGAAAATTAAGTGTAGCTCGGCTGCGTGTAGTTGGTTCAAAAGAGTTTGAAGCTCTTAGTCGCTAAATACTATATTAGTTGTTTAAAAGGTAACCAGACAACTGCACACATGACAAGTGCGCAGATGTCATGTGAGCACTTGTCATGTGTGCAGTTGTCATGGAACCGTTTATAAGTGTCATCCATCTACTTGCCTGGTTCTTACATCTGCAATACACAGTTTACTATCTGTAAAATATATGAAATGAAACTAAGCAATACTCCAATAATTTGTTTCAGGTATTATAAGAGGCGGTATGTGAAATATCCAAATACCCCATTTAATTTAGGATTGTATAAACTAAATTTACTTTATAAGACATTGACTGTAAGTTATATGGCAAAGATAATATATTTAATTAAAATTACACTTTATTCCTAAGCTCTGGTGCCTCGTTTGATGAATATTTATTATTATATGTCACATTATTATTCAGAATGTTTTATAATCAGTTTTAATGCTTGTAAGATTTTGAAGATAAATATTTAATGCGTTTTTAGATAGGCTTAAGCACCATATTATGACCAATAGTAAGAATCATAATTCGCATTCTTCATGATGGTGATGTAATTTAAAAGTAAAATTGATAATAAATCAAACAACCATCGAGTTAATTGGTATGGAACTGAAATTTGGCACTTGACCAAAATTATATAATGTGATACTTAGCATTTTCGATATCACATGTCAGTGTTGCACAGCTGGTATGACAGAAATTTAAAAACAATCTATTGGAAGTTTATGGCTTGATTATAAAAATAATATGACCATACCAGACAACACAAGTGAACATTGAGAAAATACTACGGTAAACGAAAAACTACCAGCTACTGTATGAAATGGATGGATAGTATAATATATATATATTTCCATGTTTTCTCTGAAAGTGAAACGTATGAATTCTCAACGGTTTGAAGATGTCGATTTCATGCGGATTGTATGGTTCTCCGCATTTTCAAGAATATTTTTTTATAGATTTTTAATTATAGATTTTAGGAATCCAGTCATACATTTTTGTATAAAATAAAATCCTAGAGCTGTGAGATTTGAATCCGCAATATTCGGCTCCAAAGCGCGAACGCTAACTTTTCGGCTCCTGGAGAGACAATAATATATAATTTTATCTGTAAAAACACAAAAAATACATATTTATATGTACGCAAATATTTGAAAGGGAAATCATACCAACGGCAGTATTTATCTCTATATTTACGACGTCTTCAGCCGTTTTCAGACAAAAGTGTAACACATATATAGATATATATGTATATCATGTGCACTCCCAAATTGAAGCATATAGATGTACACGGTGTGAAGATATCCAAACCGAAAGTGGAGTATGTTGATCTTAACAATGTGAAAACATGTCTTGGATTGTTGAACAGACAGTAATTACTCAACCCAATAGGTATCGAGTTCTACAATTTTGGATTTTTAATAATCCGACAGATGTGGGAATAGAATCCACATTTTTCGGATTGCAAGGCGCGGATACTAACATATGCGCCACCGGGGAGACAAATATGTAATGTAACATTTTACATCATTTTAAAGGTCTTGAAATGGGCGTAGAAATGAGAATACATATTGTCTTCATAACACAAAACATCTAGAGTATGTAAAAATGTTGCGCCTGCAACTGGTCCTCGGTAGCCACGGTAGCTACGCCATTGGCCAAAACCGTGTTCTATAACTGAGAAATATATCTTCCCACTCTCCACAAATTATTTCAACACCAAATCGCATTGTATAACAACGTACATGACTCGTTGGCTTTTGAATCAATAATGATAATTAATTCAATGATGAAATTGTTTTTAATTATTTCGATAACAACAAACTTATAATTAGATTGTTATCAATACTTTGTAAAGAATATTATCAGAATATCCATCACACTAATTAATTTGATTTTAATTTTGTAAATTGACTATAATGCAGTGCAGGAGGCCGCGAAAGAGGGAGAAGGGAGGAGAGAGTGGCGGCTAGTTAGGGAGTCAAACATAAACCCATGCAGGTAATGTGAGTGCAACTTAAAATGGATGCATAAATTTAATTGCCTGGAAAATTGCTTTGGATTTTGAACACGAGGAAAATGACAAAATATGTTTAAATATTCTGCCGGGTAAATATTTTTGACTAATAAATTTCATGTCACGGTGGTAATCTGGCACTAATGAATTAGCCGTTTAAACATTTTTTCTCCATTTACAAAATAGAGACAAAATAACATAATTATTAACAACTTTCAACGTATTTCAGAAATCTGTACGAAAACGAAGAGTTTTTTTGGTGGTGAATGAATGCTGCGTGTATGGAACATAATGTTATTTATTCCAAAGTGCAGAACTAATCTGCCAGTAGTCATGCCAGTATGGAATTTTTTTTTAATATTAACGAAACTGTCTCTGTTATTTATATTTTCCACCCGAATGCAAAATTAATTAGATGGATTATGTAGTATAATTTTTAGAGTAACTTTCTTCGTAGACTGTTTTTATTTTCTTGTTTCAAATTCTCCCTCTAGCTTTACTTTTATTTACCGTTACAATATATAATTTTAACTCTTTTGTATCATTATATATTGTGTTTTAAATGCATTAAACTAATAATCTCTGATTGTCTCAACATGTGAAATAAAAAAAAAATTAATTAGGCAGACAAAACTAGTAGTATACCAATCAAGACGAAATATTTACCAGTATAAACTGTTTAGTGGTAATTTTATATTCTACTAATTTATCATATTTTTTTGATCTCGAAAGAAAAGCCCAGTAAGAAATATTTTCAATTCATACATAAAATAAAAAGCTCTCATGTCCCTATTACACCGCAAGGATCGTATTGTATGTACGTTCGCCATTTTTAAAGTAATATTTTAGTCATTGATTACCTCTTAAACTCGAACTACGAATGATTTTTTTTTTTTTAATAATTTTAATAATTTAATTTAATAGGTTATGGTAATTTTTTTCATACAAATTATTTATAGGGATGTTGGATGATGGCGACAGATATTGGCATCCTCTAGTTAAAAAATATTAACTGAACATTAATTTTAAGCAGAATTGCAATTAATATTAAAACTGGATTAAAAAATATATCACACTAAAATTAAAGTCAACTCATGAAGATCATCAACGTAATTTGGATAAGATATTCAAACGGTGATTGCATATTGATTTTTTTTCGATTTTCTGAACATAAATTCTGACGAATTTTGTTAAACTACTATACGATACTATATATAATACATATTATTATTATTATGTGGCGCTACGATCCATTCTGGTCCATGGCCGACTGCACAACTTCTCTCCAGGC
>JAGVSQ010011484.1:0-12224 GCA_022683975.1 Rhyacophila evoluta | reverse complement strand
GTTCTCGATTTCTTAGGTAGTTATCAGGGGCATACATACCAATATTAGCCAGAGTGGCAGAGTTATCAATAAGAGCACGCATAAGTCAAAGTCATAGGGTAGTAAAAGTTAAGAAGAAACTGTAATAGAATAAAAAACCTCCACTCGGAGGAATTAAAGTTAAATAAGAGTTTTTAAAATACAGTAAGTAAAGAGTTGGTTGTATGGGTACCGGTGGATGGAATTACTGCGTGAAGTGATCTGTATCTATATATTAAAACATACCCGCACCAACCTGAGTATATGGAACTAGTTGGAGCCATTTTAACATTACACAAATCAAAAAGTTTCGCTCTGTTTAAATTGCAATGGTATTGAAACACACGGTTGAGTGAAACGCAACAAACTTTCTTTATTAGTTTCGGGTTGTATGATATTGCAAGGACTGTTTCTAAAGAGCGTAATATTTTCTATATATATATATTTCTAAAACATTTAGATATCGGAAATTAAATACCTTAAAGTTGATATAAAGTTGTAAACTATGCTTAATAACCAAGAGAAGAAAATGTGAACATAATCGCTACACGTAACACAGCAAGTAAAGAACCTAAAACGCTACAAAATACAATATATATCTCCATATTGTATACTTAAATACATATTTCAAAGATACTATACGTCTTACAAGGTATGGCTTATTACTGTAATTTATAATTAATATTTTCGACTGATGGTGCTTGATGGAAATTGATTTTAAATTGTAAATTATTTAAAACTGGTTAACTTTCATATGTGAGATAACTGTTAGCGACCCGGGTTTCGCCTTTCGGCATCTTCGGCCTACATTATATGTGGGCAGTGAGCGAAAATATAACATATTACCAATAAATGCTATTGTAACTTACTATTTATAGTATTAAATTAGTAACTATTATGAGTGAAATTAATTACTATCAATAATGAAATAAATAATAGAAGACAACAAAAATATCCCTAATCTATTGGAATTAACTAAAAAACAAAAATAAAATATCATTAATCTATTGGGTTTAACCTATGCAATTATAATGAATGACCAAGAAAGTAATTTAGATCCTATTCTAAAAAAATATAAAACAGCATCATTCTAAACTCGCTTTGACTCAGGTGGAAGATATCAATAACTGAGGCAATCTCGTTAAACATCATCATTGCCCTCCGCATTAGCATGACAACTGACAGGTTAGTTCTGGACTTTGTAATCAAGTACACACGCACAACAATAAAATAAAATATTCATAGCTTTAATTTGTAAAAGTGAAGATTTGTGTCGTAACTGACAGAACTATGATTATGTTTGTCGAAGGTGGTTTTTATTTTTTATAGATTTTATTTTGTTTGGGACAAAAAAGTATATTTATGACACGGGTTTTAATTTGGTAAGAGTATTTATTGTATAAATTTGCAGATACTATTGTTAAATATATTATAATATACACGTTTAATAGTTTTTGGTTGTTTATATACATTTACATGATAATTTATTGCCAGTGTTTGGCAATTGTTTCGTAACGTTTATTTGTTGCGGTTTCCATGGCGGCCACAATCTTACCACATTATAGTGTTGAAATTCATCCAAGCGCCATTTAAGGTTTAAATAGTGTCTAGCCGTTGGCGCCCAATGCAATATATTTCAATTAGGTGTACTAACTCAATGCAGGCGTTGTGCTTCTCTCGTACCATGTTTATGGATACCTTTAGAATGTGTCCCTAAGCCGAATATTGATTAGTTTCTGGAAACCAATCAGAATTTATTGTTATTAACTATCCTCAATCATGCGCAAGCTTATCTAAGTTTAATGAATTAGATCATCAGAATTTAGATCTGCACTTAAATTAAATGAACATTAATAATCGTCGTGATCTCATATCACTGAATAAACTATTAAAACAACTATAGAAATAAAATAAATATCCGGTTTCTGAATGTTGAAAAAAGTTTTGACTAACCACACAAGAATTAATGTAACTTTTCATTTATTCTCAATTGTAAGTTTGTAGCATATAAAGTATGATGTAGAGATATTTTTTATTTAAATTGTATGGAATAGAAACACAATGAGAGTTTAATTTATTTAAAGCGAGGATTTAAAGTTAAATAAAAAAAAGAGGGAAAGAGAGAGAATTTGAAAAAGAAATGAGAGAAGAACAACAATGAATATAATGAGAGTGTATAGAGTAGGTTATAAGTTATATTCCAGAAATTAAAACAATAAGAACACCATTACTTACTTACAGTAAGTAACTGAACGTTGTAGTGTATATTAATAAAAAATAATCTTTGATGTTTTATATATGAAAACCAGCATTTTTTAAAGTAGTAGACGTCACGGCTTACGGTCTTGAAATGTTTTAAGAACACAGAGATTATAAATACGTAATCTAGTAATAAGTCAATGGAATAGTATAAAGAAATGTTTTAAAATGAATAATATTTGGCAAAAGTGTCATTTATAGTGCAAAAGAGAAGATATTTTTTTTTTAATATGGAAATAAATGTTGTATACTAGTAGAAATGATTTATCTCCCTGGCCACCAAGTGGTAAATGCGCATACTTAGGTAAATAGAGAATTTCAAAAAACCAAATATAAGGAAGTGTGCACTCAATAAGTTTAGCAATTGTTTAACAACGACATATGTGACAAATAGATCTCGATATTTTTCAGTTCATATGTTCTTTATGTGCTAATATACAATAGAATCCAAGTGCGTTGAAGTTAATTATCGAATTTGTCATGATGAAAAAAAGTTTCTTACAAAACCTATATTTTTACCACGTCCGCTCCAAAGACAGACCATACCTATTTACACAGTGTAAAGATGTTCACCCTAAAAATGGAGTATATGGATCATTGCAATGTAAAGACATGACCTGACCAATTTGATTATAGAGAATTGTTCGTCAGAAAATTACTTCTCACCAATTAATTCTCTTTTAAAAAATCTGCCATGTTGCGGAGATTTACATAGTAAGATTTCGAAACAAATACCTTCAAACCGAGTAGACAAATATATATTATATTCCTGCACAGTTTTAGTATACAATAAGAAAGTATACTCAAAATGAAAGCAGTTGGATAAAGTCACGGACAGTATCAATATACCAACAAGTACAGAAACCTGAACCCTCTCCACCATAAGGTCGTATTTGAACTGATACATAAAGATCAAAATTCTCCAATTTCGGACCGAACATGGCAAAATACCTTACATTTATTTCGTTGATTACGTCAATTTATTTAAATTAAGATAGTTTGTCGTTTTATATTTTAGTCATTTTCTGTGGATTGTAATATGGGAATCGAAACCGCATTTTCTGGATACGAAAATAGCATAATTATTTCGTGACTACTGGAGATACTAATTAATAAAAATGGAAATAAAGTAATACAAATAAATCGATTGCTGTTTTTACATTATATACTCAGTATAAGAAATGAAATAGATATTTAAATACGAGTAAAAAACTTTATTAAAATTTGAGCTTTTTAATTTATCTTTATTTAAAAAGCTCTGGTCAGTATATTATGTCACGTTGTAAGCTCCGTAGAAACGTTATGGTATAACACAACGCAGTATAATATTATATTGGAACACAACACCAGTTCCTCCCCACTTTGTGTCACGGTGTGAAACAATATCTCGGCCAGCGGTGGATATGACCAACTTATTACGTACGTGCTAGATTGGTGGGGCCATTGTACATTTCAAAGTTATAATTTGAAATTATTATGCGTTTGTGTGATACCGGCATATTGTTCAAGTTGAAACGTTGTTTCAATGTATGAAACATACGTAGGTGGATGAATTGAAATATAATTTCATTCGTTGAGGTACGAATAACATATCATTATGATTGATGGTTGTCAAGATAATGTCTGTTTTGCCGACAGACATTTTGAGCATAATAAGAATTCGCTAATGTATATTAAATGCAAATTAAATTTCTAAAGAATTACACAAATATACGATGAATTGCCATAATAAAGGTCAATTCTTTTGAATTTTTCATACAAAAATGATTAATGAAATATCGGTTCCTAAAATACATTATTTTTGTCAATCGAATTCTTATTCACTTGCTATATTTTTATTAAAAATATAATTTTGCTCCATTTTCGAAAATATTTACTCTAGAAGTAGAGTATATTAGATATAGTATATCCAGTAAGTGTGATCAAAATCAAAATATTTATCGCTGTATAAATAAATGATAACAAACGTTGAGAAATTTGTATCATATAATAAATAGCTACAGTTATTTAACTCAATTTTACTCGATCAAAATTACTTGGCGTTACATATGTGGGGGTGTTGTAGGATGTTAATGTGGTCCAAGGAAACAATTTCACATAATCTACAATGTTATGATTTATTGAAGTTAAAATATCAGAAGGTTATTACAGTTGTATTACAATTGCAATGTTTTATGTTTGCGGAGAAAGGCGCGTATAACAGCGGGTTTAAACAAACGACGAACGGCGCGATGCTTGCTAGTTGAGTTGTTGATTCGAAGTGAGGAGAAAGAAAAAGAGCTCGGCCGTGCGTCGCTTTGTAATCGTTTTTAGAAAGTTGGTAATATTGCGTATGCTGCGCTATCATTGGTTTATAATAATGTTTATTTATTGTTTAGAATTTTTGTGACACTCGATATTGATGGTTAACTAAATTCACACTGGATCCATATAATATGGCTAAGATGCAATTAATTTACATAACTGGCGGAATGTATTTAATTTATATACCCCACACATATAAACAATACATCTAATTTACAATCGTGTTATATTATGTTAATATGATATGTTTTTTAATTGAAAAAACATGTGGGGCCATTAATATTTTTTAGTATTTTTACCAGACTTGGAAAGTAAACTTTTATAATTTAACGAGAAAAAAAGTTTGATTTAACAAGAAAAAACATGATTTTGAATTCTGTGTTTTTTTGTATTCTTGTTTTGGTTGTGGTAAGAAGAAAAAATCTTCAGAATTTGTTTTAAATTTATTTGAAAGTGCAGTAAAACAAACCCTGTAAAGCTTTTTAAAACAATCTCTTAACGGATAAGTACTGACAAAAGAATACATTGTAAAAACGTTAAGCGCTGTGATTAAAATACAAAAGGAAGTTAAAAGGAATGGCCAATTTGCAGACAACCGCGATGAATTTGTTGGTAAACAAATAGCTTTTATTTGATTTAAAGCTGATTGGAAAGAAAGCTTTTTGCAGGCAGCATTTAACGATAGCGTTAACCCAAATCAAATCGTTGAGTTTCCCGGCGCAGCGAAGGAGGCTTAATTTGTTTTCAATCTTTTTCCCGGGGGTGGAAAAACGGAAAACTTAACTCACTTGGAATTGAACATTAAAAAGCAAAGGAATGAACGTTCGAACTTAAATGGAATGCTTTGCTAGTTCGACTGTTTTAAAATCTGTTTGGGGCAGGTGTGTGTTAAAGTAGAATACAAAAGTAAAATCAAAAAGTTTCAAATGGGATTGGCAAAAAACGTGGCACATTCCTGTAGATAGAATGCAGAAATTTGTAAGCAATTCGCGAATAAATCTAGCTGTGGAGATAGAAAACTTTGCGTAACTTTTTCTCAAAAGTTCCACAAAGAATAGTTATTTACATATTGGTAAGAGTTCTGTTGTCGGTTCTATAAAATTGGAAACGGAAAAGTTTCCAACTATAAATTAATATTTATGGTAAAAGGTTAAATATATCCGAATTTAACATTTCAAAAAGAAAAACTATCCAGCTACAATATTTTTTTGCGAAACTCATTTTGATAGATGAATTGGCCTTTACCACAATTCTCCAAAATACGAAAGACTGATTATAACATTTTTTCCATATTATAGTTTAACATTTTCACTAAAAATGAGTGTTGATTACTTCATTTATAGCAATAACTAAATATTAAAACATAAATGAATTCCATTACTGCATTTCGTTTGATGGACAATTTGATATAAATAACAGATCATGTATTCCAATTCGTAATGTAATTTGTAATGTTAAAACATGTAATAAATACCATAGATTTATAAGTTTTAAATATTTTTCATTTATACTTCTGAGTGGAATAATTATATAAATATAATTCAGGCGTTTTCAAATTGCGAAGGTTGTATGTTTGGAAAATTTATTCACTGGTTGCCAAATTGATCACATTTTCATTAAACTAGGTTTATCTAAGTAAAAAAAAAACCTTGTAAATTTCATGGGGCTAAAATCTTAAATACCATACAAAACATATAATATTTAGATTACTGAATATAAATATGTTATATAATTTTGAATTTTTTAAAATAAAAAGTGAATAAATTTGCTGAAGATTTTTAGTAGCTTCTTCAGTGGTTAAATTAATTTAGCCTATAATTAACTATAAGAAATAAATACCAAATATAAAAAAAAACATAGGCTTTTGTTACAGAGTTTTTCAATTTATTAAAAATAATAAGTCTTTGCTTACGAAGATATCAGTTTAAATACAAGGAAATGCTAAAATCTGCATTGACAGCATAAGATGTTCCTTTAAACGCTTGAAACGTTGAGGTATAATGACAAATTGCTTTCCGCTTACCAATAGCCTAGTCACTTGACGTCTAGCTGATTGAAATATCTTATTATTACTTAAGCTTAAGTCTCCACTACGTGATGAATTAATTATTCTTGATAATTTTAAGCTACGGTCAAATATCTATGTTAGGTTATTAATTCATCATTTTCCAAGTAAACTATTACATGTAACTACGTATTATGTTTATAACTAAGGGTGATCTTTAACGAAATTGCCTCGGAGATTGCTGAGTTTAGATGGATGCTGTTATATAAACTAATATGTCTAAACTATATGATATGTCTAACTTAATTGATAGACACTCTTTATTATTTTTTTTATATTTTAAGATGTTTTTTAATATTTTGGTTATAATTATATGTATATCCTGTTGTTAACGTATTAAACTTGTAATTTGTAATGTGAAAACATTTACAAAATAAATAAAATAAAAATTCATTGAATATAATGCCATTTTTTTTCATACACCCTTAACAAGCAACGGTGATATTCTATAAAAACTAGCAACGTCTCACGTATAAAATAAATAAAATAACTTAAAGTGAATTTGGCAAGTGTTTCTAATTGAAATACTTTTATGTATTAAAACCAACAAAGGTTTGTAAATGGTAATAAATATACGTTTTCATTATCTAATTTGAAACAAAGATCCCTTTAAGACCTGAATTCCAAAATGTAATTAAAATAATGTAGGAGCATAATTTTTAAGCTGAGCATATCTATATCTATAGAACTAGCAATTTACTGACAAAATCAATTAAATTCGTAGATAAAACGTGTGTGTACGTATTATCGCTATCTGTATAAAATTAGTTTCAGACGCAGTTACAAGTGAAAGTAGCTCGACGAGCGTGATGATGATGCCGGCGATACGGCGAAAGCGCCTCTATCTACCAGTCATTATCTCTCGGCCGAGTGAACATGTCCGGCAATCGGCGCAATTGCCGAGCTTATCTCTCGCAGCTTTTGAAACTTTTCAAAAGGTTTTCCGCGGCGTAAGCTTTCGCGCGTGGAGCTTTATCAAATGACTCATGGGTATTTTAGAATTTTATCTTAATGACAAAGTTCAATAATAAAATGAAGAGTTAATCTATAATCGATACTTAAAATGGACGATTTTCAGCAAAGTGAGACGTTATTTCAGTAAGTAAACCAAGATGATTTTTTAATTTTATTTTACCATGAAAATTAACTTCCGTTACAAATTTGAATTATTTTTCAAGCCTTTAACGGTAAACGCAATTATTTTCCTTATTAAAATAATAATTTTACTTTCAAACCTTAACTGTTTACATAATGTTATCATATCATTGGTTTTTGCTTCATAACTTACAGACTTACATATCCGGTTTTTTCAAAATAATATTTTGAACATTTGTATTTCAAATACTACAAAAAAAGAAATGGAATATCATTAATTATTTTTATACCAATTAACTAAACATTTTACTGTAATTTAACAAAAGTAAAACTAGCAATATATCACTCATAAACTACTTCTTCATTCTCCTTATCAAAAATATGACATCACTACCTTTGACTTTTTTCTCCCAAGATTTAAGAATTCCATAAAGTCAAGATTATTAGTCTAGTATTTTTTTGTATTTTTACTTAAAACTTCAACTAAATGTGTAAAATACGAATTGAAAAAATGTCAAAACATCGGTGCTATATAATCGATATAAATCGGTTTCAAAAATATTTATTTTACACGAAAAATATTGGGATTATTTTCCTTTCAATTTTGGCATAGCGAAATAAGTTTCCCTAAGAAATACATCCATATTATGTATGTTATATAAATATCTTCCTAAATAAAGATAAAAAATACAAAACAATCACACAATGTGACTATTTTTTAGATGTTGAATTGCTTCAAACAAAATAACTCATGTTATATTTTAATATTTTAACATATGCAAACTTCCATAACTTAAGTAAGTATTTGACGAAAATCTAGCCCCAATGCATAGGTAGTTGATTTAACAGTAACAGTGTCACGTGGTTTGATAATCTTAGGTCTATCGAGGCACAGTATCTTAGCTCAAGTCGTGACTGGGGTCAACCATGACATTATCCGGGCAGTAAAAACAAACTCCTACCTTTATCCACAGGGCCAGAAGATATACAATGGCGTGTCAAATGATAACAGTAGACACGAATTTAATCAGAATTTGTATCTTTTCAAAAAAAAAAAAATACTTAATATAATGATCATTTACAAACTCTACTTGAAAGCTTCAAAGCTCTACTTGAAAGCTGTTTATATCTATCGTAATACCAAACTTATTTATATCCTTTAACTAAGAAGTGGTCTCTTGATGGTCTTGTAGAAATATTGAATTATTTCATTTTTAAGAACACACAAACAAAATTGAAGATTTTTCGTGGCATTCAAAATACGTGCTTAAACCAGCTCATGAAGAAATGTAGAATTACTTAGTTAATTACTCCCCAGTGGCCTAGAAGTAAGTGTGTGCGAATCGCATCCAAGTAGTGCAAGTTCGATTCTGATATCTGATGGATTGAAAAAATCAAAAAAGACACGACTGGATGTTCACTGGTTTGACTGATTGCCTGATAAAAAAAATTATCTCAGAATGTCATATTGGAGATATCCAAATACTCTACTTTTGAAGTGGACATTTTCACACTGTATAAAAGCATATGCCGCACTTATAAGCGGAAATGATATGTATATATGTACAATTTTATACGAAGAAGTCCATCACAGTATTTCGTGACATTCAAATTTCAGTATATAATTAAAAAATTAGGTTTTTTAAAATTTTTGTGTATGTCCTTAACATTTTTTTTAGAAATACATCGTCGTATTACTGGCAAAAGGCGTTAAAGTAAAAAAGTGAGTTTTGAAATAATCGAGTTTTAATGATTGAGTCTGTCTGTTAAAAACATTTTACGACAATTTCTTAAGGTTATTTTATATGAGATATTTCGTTGTAAAATTTATATTATGTAGATTATTCTCCCCATGAAGTATTGAAATGATTTTAAATTCAAAAAGATATATGCATATATATGTTGTACGTCACTGAAACTATGGATAACTACTACAATAGAGTGGGGGTAAAGATAACAATTGCAAGTCGCTTCATTATCTAAAAGCCGCGTGTTTCACTAACTACCGGTTCTCTAATCGTGTTTCATATAAAGTTAAGAATATCCGCAGGAAGGGCAAACGATCCAAAGTACTAGATTATCGTGGACAATTTATTTTATGTTATAACTTGTCCGTCCGGATGTTTGATATCCGCAAAGTGATCAAAATGATAACTAATAATATGTTTCATTCTTGATGCTTAGTTCAAACGCAAGTATTGATTTTTATTTAGTAAGTTTTGTAATTTATTTATTTAATACTAGTTGTACCCGGCCACGCATTGCTGTGGCTCAGTCTGGTTAAAAGTAATGACGTCAAAAAAGCCATGTTTTTACTGTCACAAGTATAAAATTTAAATATAGTAATAAGTATATAAAAACACGGGTATATTTAAATACAACGTAGTGTCAAAGTTTCAAAACAATCGGCGAAGAACTTTCGGAGATTTAAAATTTTGAACAAATTAACATTTTCATTTTTATTTATTTAATGTTAAAAATACTTCTAATAAGGTTTGGAAGGAAAATTCAAAGAATTTACAGCATTGATATTTAATAAATATTTCCCTTGAATTCCCGTTTTTTATGAACTTTTTGATCAATTTCCCGAGAAAAATACGATCATTTAATTTTTTTACACATCTTTTAATGTAGCTAAGCTATTAATTTTTTTTAGTTTGACGAATTTAACTCATTAAATATTTTTTGTATTTTCTCGAATTTATTGGTCTTTCACGCCTCACAAAAAATATTTTTTAAACGTTATTTTGAATATTTTTAAATAAAAAATATCCAAAAACGTTACCCTTCAATAAACATACAAAAAAGTTTCGTTAAAGACTTTATATTATGTAAAAGAGCATACATCGAAAAGTCAAAGCAAATTAAAAGTAACTATAGACTATAATTCTTATTCTTTTTTTCATGCGCATAAACAAATAAATAAGTAAGTAAGCTCACTCTCACTCTAGTGAAATATATCAATAGCCAAGGCAATCTCGTTAAATAATCGATATTGGCAACTGCTGGGAGATAAGTTTTAAACGTTGGAGTATGAAATTCGTAAAGTAATATTAAGGATACAGATATCAATATTAGATAGTACAGGCCACAATAGATGATAATAAAACAGTTACTATTATAACTGTAGAATGTTTGATTAGCTAGAAGTAGCTGAGTATAGAGTGTAGTTCGTTGTTGTAGCAATGCCTTTATAAGAATTGCAAAAAAATTCAGCGGCATATTGTCGCTCATAAGAAAAAAACTACAAATAAAACAACTTCGATTTATTAGGCCTTTGAAGAAATTTTGCCCTTAAAACAAATGCTTGGATTTTGACAGTTTGTTTTTTTTTTGTTTAAGCATAATATATAGATAGAGTTTTGACGATTTCTTTTTTAATATAACTAAAAAAAAGATTGCCAGTATAAATTTCTTGAAAAAGGCACAAGCTTAGTTTTTTAAAGATGAGGATACAAAAAAAAAAATAATTCAAAATGTCTCTTATTTAAAAAAAGTAATTACGATATTTGAATGATTTTAAGTCAACATAGCTTTGATATATTCGCCAAATTTGTATCAATATAAACGGAATGATAAAACGTGTATAAAAAAATAAAGTAAATAATAAAAATAAATTTTGAATGCTTGTAAAAACAACAACAACAAATGTACAACGTCACGTGTGTAATGAGCGTAAAAAATATTTCGAGTTGTGTACACAAACGCAGTTCACAGGTTAAGTATTCAGATAAGGCAGTAATAAACATTAGGATAGGTTTACACCCTGCCCTTATATAAACATTATCATTAATGTATGATGTAATTTACATCAAAAGGTGATTATAATGACTCGTAAAACAACTCCTTGTTTATCCTGACTAACGTGCTGTCTCGGAACTTTGTGGAATTTTATGAAATATGACACCAAAGCTTTCGGAAAGGTTGTGTTTTTATTTTTGGGTACATTTGACTAATCGTATTTCATTTACGCCATAATAAAAGCTTTTATTACGACTTTGTAAGTTTTAATTTACCTTATCAATGTCGTAAATAAATTTTCATTACCAAACAGCAGCTAAATTGAAATATTTTACAAATTTTTGACGTAATTTTTATAAAATAAAAATTGTTAACAATTTTAATAGCGTACTTGGCATTGGTTCATATTAGATATTAAATAGTTACAATATTTCAATGATGATTGATTCAATTACACTTGATAATAAAAAAAGTACGCCGAGTAAATGCCAACTCACGCGCTTAATATGTTTACCCAAGATTTGGAAAGATTAAACAAATTTGCTTTTTTTTAAATATGGACCATGGAAAAAAAAAGAACGTAAATCACACAAAATAAAATTACAAAAGGCACAAAAACGTTTCTTTAATGTATTTAAAACTGGTAAACTTCCATGTTCTGTTGTTATGTTCTCTCACTGTCCACATTATTATGTTATATGTTCGCTCACTGCCCACATATAATATAGCCTGAAGATGCCGA
>JAGVSQ010011483.1:0-12224 GCA_022683975.1 Rhyacophila evoluta | reverse complement strand
AGCCAAACTCGAATTTGTCGCGGCGTATGTCAGTATTATAGCCGTTTACCTTATAACATCCGATCGCGTATTCTATTTTATTTTGCATACATATAAAAATGAAAATCTTTATTACATTTTATTTTAAAACCTTTAGTGCATTATTTATTTCCAAGATTTTAAATATACACAGAACAAATATCTGCTTTGTGCACCTGCACCATGGTCTTAAACCTTATCGAGTCGTAAAATTACCTGTAAAGAATTCTAAACACCAAATTTATAAAAAAAATAATGAAAAGTTCTCGTACTCTTGATTTTGTTGTTTGTCGACATACTGTTACAATATTGTTTCTTTAAGTGCCATCTACTCACTAAAGATATTCACTGGCAGGTAGTGCGTAAGTTGAATTTTAACTACAGTAGTTAAAATTTAACAGTAATATTGTTTAGTAATTTTAAATAAAATACCTTCACACCAAGACTTTTGAGAAAGTCAGAACTTTTCCATTAGGTGGACGTGGATCATTTTTGAGACACTAATTTTCGTCTTTTGGTTTTTATAGATTTTCCCAAATTTATTGATAAAATAGAACAATTGATTTATTTAGCTGTATACATATAAGTCATAGCTAATATCATCCTAATGTTATATTAACAGTATACATTTAACATTTAATCATTAAGCGTTAGTGCATTTGTGTTAAAATCAATTTCTACTGAACATCATTAGGAAAAAATATTAATTAAAATAGACATACATATGTATTTTATATACATGCACATTCATTACATTGATAAACAGATACTGAGAATACCACGGTATATTATAATTTTATTAGAAACAAAATAATTATCATTTGACATAATTGTTTAATAACCAGAGTAATTAAACACTAAAGTCGCAAAACATAGAGTTTTCAGCCATTGTTTTTAGTTTTAAAATATAAACTTGTTTGCTTTATTAAATATGTTTAAATGAAATGGCAATACGGAAGGCTTTAAACTTTAAACCCAATAGTAGAGCAAGGTGGCATACGAAGGAATGGACATAACGTTAAATTTCATTTACGAATTAAATTACATTTAAAACTCACTATATATTATAGTATCCGTATAATATAATACGTATCATCTACTGTATATTATGCTTGTACCTAAATTGTTTATTTTAAATTATAAATCACACGCCAAGAAATAGGTAGTAAAAGATTGTCTACCGGAAAAACTGCGTAAATATAAACAAAAGAATTAAAATGGGATTGAGAAATACGATGTTACCAGCACCAAGAAAGTATTATTTCTTAGATAAAACAATATTGTAAGAACTTCTTGAAATAGCTTTACTAAATTTTTATATTTCGTTGACTATTAAGTAAAGTAGCGTGCGCGCCTAGCAATCCGGGGAATGCGGGTTCGAATCCCCATCTGGTGTTGGATTTTTAAAATCTAACAATGCAATACTGGATTCCCATTGGGTTGAGCAATTGTCTGACAAACGTTTCTCGTAAAAAAAATAATCTGTATAAACGTCTTCACATTACGGAGATCGATATACTCCACTCGGAGTGGATATCTTCATATCATGTAGATCTATATGCTCTAGTTTGGGAGCGAACGTGCTATTAAAAAAATGTGTATATGATAGAATGAAATAGACGTATGAAACTTGTGTATATGAACGTAGGATATGAGTGCTTTATAGGTTGAGCTATTGGCTGATAAGCGATCTTAACGAATAACACTGTAAATCAAGATACGTGGAGGTATTATGTAGTCCACGTAGTATGAAAATTGTGAAATATAAAACTTCCTGATCGACCTATGCCTAATTTGATTATTTGCCTTATGGGTTTTGCCGTTAGAACAGGGATAAAGTAATTGGTGTAATGGTTTTTTGGGTTATTTTCAATTACTTTTTATTGTTAACGTATAGAGAATTGATGCACCTTTCCTTAAAATGTTTACCACATGTACTGCATATTTCATTATCTTTTTTCTGGTATTGCCTCTATCTACATTGTAAATATTAGCAGGTAATATTTTTTTCGCTAGTCCTCAGTCTTGCTAACAATGACGTGTCAACTAAACTCAGATAAAATCCTATGCAAATTATTCTTATCGCGTTTAGTACAAAAATCTTTATTCTCTCGGTTGTTATTATTTTATTGTAATCGCATTAATAGGTGACGCACAGAAACAAAATTTTACCTATTTGAAAAGACGTAGATACAAAAAGGTTCTAATCATTTATAGATTTGACTAGTTTAAGTATAAAGATTATGGCTAACAAATAAAACGAAAGAAATAGTACCAAATTTATATTTTTTACAATAGTTCTGAATAGGTATCTAAATTAAGTATTCATACGTATGAAAAACGCTGGAAAAAGGGCTTTCGCCTAATCAATTTTAGTGGTTTTTCCTAAACAATTTGAATTAATATCAAATTGAGTAAATAAAACACTACTTTTAGACTTATATATTTCAAGGTTGTGCCTGTGTAATGTGTTGAGTTTGGCTCAAAACTATTAAAAACACTTTTATTATGCCTCCTGTAAAAAAAATTATGTGGGTTACGTCCTTTTTCTTTTCCATAGTCGATATCTAATTATCTTCATAACACGTTATAAATATATACATGAAAAACTGAAACGGTTCTCATTTTTTTACAATGTTCTCCAATACTAAATTTAATAATATTAAATTTTAACTATAATAAATTTACGGTTAGTCTTTCTATTAGTTAGATTATCGTAGTTGGTAGCGTACCCGTCTAGCGATCGGGGGAATCCGGGCTTGATGCCCCATCCATCTGATTTCGAAAATCTAATAATGCAGGACCGGATGCCCATTGGGTTGATCAATTGTCTGACAAACGATTCTCGTGAATAACAATCTGTCAAGACGTATGCACATTGCGAAGATCCATATGTTCCACTTGGTATGTAAAAAAGAGTCTAAGCTTAATTCTATACGTTTAGCATCCCATGCTATTTACACATGCTAACAATAAACAATATCGAGCATAGAAAGGAAAATGGACGTAGTAAATCTTAGTTGTTCAAAATAGTTTTTTGTCGACACTCACAATCCTTAAACTTAATACATGTTTTATCAAAAAGATCTAAGCTGCAAATGCCGAATTGGTATCTAAATTAAATTTAATTCAAAAATAGCTTCACCAGATTGGGTAAATTAAACAGCAGTATTAGAAATCTTTCACTTTAAGGTTGTGTCTATTAAGTATTTTAACCTAAGCCCAAAACCATTAAATCCGATAAAATTAAAACCGTTTATGTGCCTCCTGTAAAATTTGTTTTGGATTGGTTACGTCCTCTTTTCTTTCCGCGGTCGATATGTAACAGTTTAATGCCTATTATTCAACGCCGTATAAAATGCAGAGTATGACGTCCACGAAGCAGCGAACTGATTTGTAACAATTTTAGTCAGAATATATTATAGCGACAGTAGAAATGTAAATATATATAGATAGCATGCTAAGTAAATTCTGTTGAAATTCAAAACACGAATAAGTAAATACTGATTTACAAACGCACGATGCATTACTCTTTACATAACGTCAGCCGTTTTAAACCAGTGTGATATTGGAAACAGGTGTAAAATGACGCAGAAGTAAGACGAATGAGTAAAAAGCGATATTTATGTGATTAAAATCAATACTATATTATACTAAAAACAGTCCATATAAAGTTATTGAGGGTGGGAAATTTTAATAGAATAATTGTATAATGATAACCGTAAATTGCATGATAATTTAATAAATTAAATCTGGGGGAAAATGAGAAATAAACATCATAATGAATGGCGCTTACTGTATTTAAATTGAATATAAATACATATATGTACTCAAGGCGGATTACATGGATTATATTGTGGGATGGAAAAGGTTAATTCTCGCTGCATTGTATTGTCTGACGTAAACGTTTTTAAGATTCGACATACGTAAAAATTCCAATACATTTAAATAGTTTTACACACCCACTTTATTTGACAAACCGCATTTAATGCCAAATGAAGCACTTGAAATATATAAAGATAGAATACTGAAAATCACTGATTTTTTTAAATTAAAATATTACCCTCAATATCATTGACTTCCTCAGCTATATCAAACCGATCTTTGTTTAATTATATTGATATTCCTGATGATGATTTTCCAGCTTCTTCAAAAATTGCAAAATATTATGGCGAGCGAGAAGGTTTCTTATTAACACGGATAGATATTAACAGAGTATAATTAGTTTGAATAGTAATCACGCAAACTATAGCCGCGCCAACCATGGTCTTGGGAAGCTACTCCTGGGAGACTTCTGTCACTCTAAAGAGCGCTTTACGTTCGCTATACCACGGTATAGCTCGCATAACGGATGTGGATACGTAGCGGGTTGATGAGGGAAAACCAAGTATGAAGTGTATATGCAACAATAGATTATCATTAATAAAATTTGCTTTGATTTGATTATTGATACTCGCATTCTCAGGTAGCTTCAAATCAAATTTGGATGTATAATGAAGTTCTAGAATTGTCAGATTGTTATAATGTCGCATTGAATTAATTTACATATAACACGTTCTAGTTTGATGTTTTTTTTTAAGAATAACTTACAAATATTGCCGGATGACAATGTGTGTACAATAAATATCCTTCTTCTCTTAAGCCTTCTTAATAATTGATCAAATATTGTAAATGGAATATATACACTTCTAATTTGTCATATATCGTTTTTCCCTACACGCATTCCATATTTCAGCATTTTTAAGCGGTACGTACGCAAACGATGGGCATGGGTAAGTATACACCATCCTGTATATCTGCATATCCTTCCTTACATTGCCAATGTATATTATTTTTCATTGAATAATATAAGCGATATGCCGAAATGCGAAACCGTCAATTCAAATAACGATACATATGTAACATTACAAAATACAAATAGTTTTTAATCTTTAGCTTCGTCTCTTGGCATAAAAATTCTAATCTAGACAATTGTTTCCTTATTTATTAACACACAACTTTATAATACTTGTCACATTACCCATAAACTATAAATCTTTCAGGCGCTGGTATCCTCACTTCGCAAATATATATAAATACTACATACATTCATTAATGAAGTTCATAACTCTTGAGATATCGTGGAATATCATTTGTAATGCGAAATCTGAACATTCATGTTTCTCCAATCAATTCAGTTATTCAGTTTAATATAATTATACTCTCTAACCGCCCAATAATATATAATAACTTACCAATCACATGTTGGTTTCGTTACAATAGATTATGTATTGTCATAACGTAAATAACGCCAGCAGCCAATTCAAATATTAGTTTTTTACGATCAAAATTGGTTAGGCTAGGTTAGCATACTTTTGTAGCGCATATGCAAACATTTTCATTCAGTTCTATCCAATCCTAGGTCATAAAACAATTAAATACACCATTAATGAAGATATTATTAATAACAGCGCGCTATTATAAGTGAGAAGAAATAAATACACAATAATGAAAAATATAAAACCGAAATATGTATTGCACTTTTTTCAGAACACATTATCGTTATATCTGCATGTATTTTCAACATTTAAATAATTTTAGCATTGAATTTTCATTTATTTGAAAGAAATACATTTAAAAATGAATCCTGATTGTAAACATTAACCAGTTCTGAATAAATCCATTCTTTAAAAATAAAGAATAGACTTCATTGGTTCTGATTATCTTATATAGTTAGTTACCTATGTTAGTGATAAAAGTTTGAAGTATCGTCTTGTAAATGGTATCACAAACGCTTTAATTATCAACAACGCTAAATAAGTTATAGGATTATAATTTAATACAATTATTCATCCGTTGTTATTTCATTTGGTTAAGTATTCATCTCGTTTGAAATGAACACAACTTTTAATCTGACTTATGAATATTGCTAGGATCCGTGTATCCTATTAAATATAATGAGTATTTTACACGTGCAATATAAGTTGTATTTCTATGAAATACTGTATTACAAAATTTATTATATACAAGTACAAACAAGACTGCATGCAGTTCAAGTTGTTAAAACTAGTAATGAATACTGTTGTCTGACGGAGTTTGATGTAAATTAATTTAAAACTAAAAACAAATCGAAGGAAAATGACAAATTCTTCCGAAACAAATATTAATTTATTTTGAAATTATAGTCCGTCTAAATTTACTTTTAATTGACGGAAAATGAGCGTATTCCTGTATTGAAGTGGTTTAAATTTTTAATGGTATTGTAGGTATTTTAAAATTTAATCCTTTCAGCTGAAACTGTAGTCAAAAACACGTTACATTTTATTATTGCCATATTGTTTCTGATACCTAATGGGTGTATAGTTTTAAAAAGTTATGTGCGAAATTTTTACATAATTTATTCAACAGTTATATTTTAAATTATATTAGATATATAGCAGGTATTGGTATATCTATTTAATATAGAGTATGTCATTTTTAATTACAATAATACAGTATGGTACCTCCGTTATCAACTGGTGTCAATAGAAAAAGTTTGCATGAAGGCATGCATGCTTGTGTTCGTAAAAAAAACACCAAACCGAAATGGTGTGAATTTTTTAAGAGTGCAACATACCTTGGTGAAGTGGTTAGTGGTCCGGCCTCGATCAGGTTCTCTGCATATTATGCAAGACGGCAACCGTGTAAAGCTGTTTTCAACAATATCTGTGTCCAATAGACTCGTGGCAATCGCACTTCGAATCACCGTAATATATAATCGCGATAACCAATAATGTTACATTATTAAATATATAATACATAAAATAATTACACCAATCGATTAATTTTAAATGTCAAAAAAGTTCACTTCGATTTTTAAAACGTTTTTGAAGTAATCATTAAACACTTTTTTTATGAAAGTCATAAACAATAACAAACTGCTGTTAAAACTGGTGTAAATAATAACTAATTATTACAATATTACTCGTGTTTTTATTTGAGAACAGTCCACCTTGATAAAAAAATATATATTTCTGTAACAACTTTTTCACAGTCTTCCACGTTTGAATAATTCTGAGCACACGGGTTTCGAAAAACTCACTGTAGTGTTCTTTGTGTTTGTGTCGGTAGGTGGTAGCAGATTGAAGTCTGATGAACGTTTCTTTTTTGAGGAGAGAATTTGAAATGCGCGTGGTCGACGACGTTACGATCACACACGTCCGAACGACCCGGTCGCACTGGCCATAATAATGTGAACTCGCAACTCACCTAACGCGAACGCGGTTCTTGCTACGGAAAATTTGGATATTCTGCAGAGGCTTCAGGCGATAACCTTTAGCAAGAAATAAACGGAAAACTAAGACTGTACCAATACAATAAAAAAATACAATTTTAATCGATGAGTCTACTACACCAAAGATTTTCGATTTATGACTTCATTGGTAATAATGAGCTCAGTGGCGTAGCAGATTGCTCCAACAGTATGGAGCAATCTGCTCCAGGCGCTCAAATCACTGGGGGGGATCGCAAATTATCATTAGGGAGTGCGAGTAAAATTTTAAGTTACTTTGAGAGTTAAGAAACCCGAAATCATCATTTCAAGTTTTTTTTGAGATAGTGTGAGAGCTAAAAAGACATGAGATACTATAGAGCGCGCAACGTCTTTACTTGCTCCAGGGCGCTGAATGTGTAACTACGCCGCTGAGTGAGCTGTGTGATCCCTAAGAGTTTAATCCAGTAATTAAGTGCTTAAAACTGTGCTTTGAATTTCTGCAGAGCGTAATATATGATCGAGACTCGGAAGCTAACACTTCGTATATTAAAACGTTTAAGACAGGGCCATGTGGTAAAATTTCTCAGTATGATAGTCGTCTTTAAAATACCGGTCTTTCTCGCGGCCCGAAATCATGTCCATCGGGATTCTTGTTTTTTTTAGTTCTCGCCCTAAATAAAATTCTTTATTTTCGTAAATTCGTCTTTTCGATAAGGGCACCCTACATGGTTTGTATGTTAAAAGCATTTATATTAATTTCGCTACTTTTGCCGCCCCTTACATGATGCCGCCTGAGGCGACCGCGTTTTTTCCTCATAACACGCTATTGATTCGCAGATACTATTAATTTGTCTAATTATACATATTGATGACAATGCAGTGTGGAAATTCCTATGAAATATTAAAAAACTGAAATTTCAACAAGTAAGAATATTTATCAACCGGCATATTAATTTTATTAAATATTTGTGTGACATTTTTTATCCATTGGAACGATCAACATTAAGATATATTTGAATTCAGAAAAAAGCCGGGGGTGATAAAGGGGGGGGGGGGGTTCTTTAAAATTAAACACCACTCTGGTATTTTTTTTATTCAGGACTACACAAATGCCAGCAAAACGATTCTTAATTATATTTGTTACATTACTGAAATAAAAGTCAATAGTACCTTAAACAATGGACACTATTTTGTATTATAATCGACGTAGTGTTGGAATGATGCAGTAGTTAAATATTAACCCGTAGATCGCCTTAACACACATGTGCGCTCTACGTAGACGATCGCCATAAGCACAGCTGTGCGCGCTTTGCAATATTCGAAAGATGTATTTCAAAATTAATTCCGATTTTCTCACAACGACATCTTGAATATTTTAAAATATTAACACACCAAAAAGAATCGTGTGTACGGTGTATAGGATCGTAAAATACGTTGCGTACCGGCGCGCTGTTTCTACAAACATGTGGCGATGAAGTGGTTAAAACACTGATTTTTCAGTTATTAGCCGAGATGTCAGTGCGCCTGCTGGTACGAGTACGAAAAACACAGCTGTATGATTAAAAAAAAAGATCCCGGATTGGATGTCTAATAGGTCGAGCAATTAGCGGATGACTAATTCTCACAAAAAATGTCATATTTATTACAGTGCCAAAGATTATATAATTTATTTCATGGGTGTGAACTTTTCCCCGGTAGCGTAGTTGGAAGTGTGCGTGTCTAGCAATCCGGGTAATGCGGCTTCAATTCCCCACCTGTCAGATTTAAAAAATACAGGAATGATTGCCCATTGGAATGTTTGACAAACAATTCTCGGGGAAAATAATCCGCCAAGACGTTTTCACATTACGAAGATCCATATACTCCACTTTCGGAGTGGAATCTGCACACCGTGTAGATCCATATACTTCACTTTGGGAACGAACATGGTATAAAAAGAAGAAGAAGAACTTTTCACCGTTGCGATGAGTTTATTAATAAAAAATAGTTTTGTAAATGTGCTATAAAATATATTTAAATATACAAAAATATTTTCTTTATGTCGTACATATTTCCCGTAATGTATTATTCTAAGATAAGGCTGTGACAATAAAGCTTTAATATTTAATATCATAAACAGTTAATTTTTAAAAACAATGATGTGTCAGTGTGTCAGTAATTAATTGCAAATATTTTTATACGGTTTTATACTACTGATCTAATCAAGCGCGACGGCACGGCACGTGTAAGGAGGTTTTAACCATGGGGGCGGGGGGGGGCAGGGTGCATGTCCCCTGCTTCTCTTCGCTACCCGCCGGACAACAAGCGGGTTCGTGGTCGTGGGTGCATTTGACTTCGGCGCTCTAACCCAGGTATTGCGAACCGTCTATGTATTGAATTGTTACGTGAATGTCAATAATGTGTTTTAATCGGCAATTTTCACAGTAGTCAATAAATATTTTAGTAAAACAACAAATTACCAAAGCATATGGTAATATAAATGGACATAAATTACTAACAAATTATATTTTTAATGATTCAGACATTACGCGAAAGATTATTCTCTAAAACAGCGGCTCTCAACCTTTTTTGGATTGTCGCCACCTTTTGAGTTAAAAAAACTTTTTTTAGCACGCACATAATATTGCATAAAAATACTTCTTGAAAGAACGGTTTCTACTTTTTTAGTTGTCGCCCAATAATATTGTCTGTGCCTCCCCAAAATATTAGTATGCCTCCCTTTTGGTCTATTTGTTCCTTCCCTGAAGGTCTCTGTGGACCCTGGGCGGCAATATAGACCCCGGTTAAGAATCGCATACTCCGGTTGAGAATACATTTGCAACCAACATTTCTCCTGTCTGCATTTCAGTATTACATAAACGATATTAAATTTATATTATATAAATCCTATATTTGAATATTTAAAATATATTTCTCTCCCCGGTAGCGTAGTTATTAGCGTGCGCGCCTAAACATCCGGAGAATGCGGGTATGAATCCTCATCTGTCGCATTTAAAAAATTAAATAATGCAGGAATAATGCAATTGTCTGACAAAAAATTCTCGTGAAAATAATCTGTCAACTAGTCTTCATATTTAGGAGATCCATATACTCCAATTTCGGAAGGATATCTTCATACTGTGTAGATCCATATGCCCACACTTTTAGAGCGAATATCGTATAATATATAATATATTACATTGAAAAATAATTATTCTTATAAGATAATATATTTAAAAGTGACGCTAAGGTTTAAAAAATTTCAATATTAACATAATGGCAAAAGCTGCCCATGAAACACTTATTAACTAAATATATATTTCCTGAATAAAAAAATTTAAACTTTCATATATAATATATAATGAAATTATTTTGATTTGCTATTAATGTTAATGATCGCTGCATCGTCGATTCGTCCCACTGAATCACGAGATGAGTCATATTTCATCAAAATATTGCACCTAGTCCTTTATACTCTGCACCTTATAGCGCCGAGAAATCGCCCTTTTTTCAACTTTTTATAACATACCAAATATTTTTTTCTGAAAATAAATATTATATTACCTTACTGTATGTCACATTTCGCTATGCCACGGTATACGCCCGCATAACTGGTGTGGATACTTTGAGGGTAGTGGAGGGAAAGCAAGTTGCCCCCATAACTTTGGAGGAAGGAATGGACCAAAACTTTTCCAGCTCTCGTAACTTTCAACCCAACTTTTAACGCCGTTATCTACCACAATTCTGTCAATGAGTCTTCATATTAAGGATAACCTTATACTCCACTTCTTAAGTGAGCATCTTCACAATTTAAACACCCATATGCTCCACATTTGGAGCAGATATAAAAAAAAACGCGCGCGCACTAATCAACTATGCCATCATACATATTTTTGTGTTTTACTTACATGGTTTTAATGTTATTTATAGCAGATTGCTTTGTATACAGCTGGGTTTCCCAAACTTTTTCGGCAATATAACAACAACTCTGGTGAATGTGTATGTCACTGTATGAAGTTGATTGGCGTTTTGGGGTGATTTTAAGTATTTCGTTGTTTTGGAAATTTTGTGCGGTCTGTGTTTAGTGGAAAAATTAGAGCTGAATGAAATGGCATCAAAGTCAATTTTTCGACTATAGCTGGTTTGCAGATTAATCTATCAATATGGAAGAGTGATGTGGATGATGAGTACCGATTTAGACACTTTTCCTTGTTCAGTATGTGCTTAAGAATTTTTTACATAATTGTTTTGTTATTTAGATATCCGCTGTGTAGACAAAGACGTATCATAATATATTCAATGAAATCTATATAGTAATTTTTAAACAGCTTAAAATCGATTTCATCAAACGCCCTCATTCGGTGGTATTAATTATTAAGATAATTCATTTTAATCACTGGCGGATGGAGTTCAAATTCATGTGCTTAAAACGTTTTGGCGAACCGGTTGATAAAATCGATGATGTCACTTTAAACCGGTCGATTGTAACATGTTCTAGTAACCATGAACTTTCATTAAAAAAAAACAATATTTTGCTAAATCAATTTCGCTGCACCTCATATATGTATAATACATTTTCAATACAACACAAAATAAAACAATAATTTTATTAAAATATTTAATGTAAAGTGTTTAAAATATTATTCAAAGAAAATATTTACAGTTTGTCAATCGACCATAGAAAGGGTAAAGAACGTAGCCCTCAGCTTTTTTTAAATAATTTTTGTTGACAATCATAACTTATACAACTTAATACACGTACTATCAAAATGATATTTGCTGTTCATACTGAAATATTATTGAAATTTAGTTTTTAAGTTTGAAAAAAGGATGTCTTGGGAAATTTGCAACCAGGAAAATAGACTATCACATTAATTTTGTCGATTTTTCTTAAATTGATATCAGATTGGGTAAATAAGATACCAGTTTTATATATATATACATACCATGTTCGCTCCCAAAGTGGAGCATATGGATCTCCGCAATGCGAAGACGA
>JAGVSQ010011482.1:0-12225 GCA_022683975.1 Rhyacophila evoluta | reverse complement strand
CAGGGACATACAGACCAATATTAGCAAGAGCGGCAGAGTTATCAATAAGACCACGTATAAATGTGTGGATGAATACCGGCGAATACTGACGGCTTTTGATACATTGGTGCGAATTGCCAGATCCGACACCATCGTTTAAAAAAGTAGCAGATACGTTTTTGATGGGCTATATCAGTGGTTCTCAATCTTTTTTCGCAGTGGCATCTTTGTCGGGCGAAAATTATTGCCGCGGAACGCAATTTGAGACCGTTGGACTATATGGTATTGCACGTGTCGTCTAGACAGGTGATTCTCCGGCATGTAGAATTGCGGTGATCCCTTTAGACTTGGAGCAAACTGTCTTGAATATTTAAATATTTCATAGTTTTTTTTATATACCATGTTCACTCCCAAAGTGGAGCATATGAATCGACACAGTGTGAAGAAATAAGTAGGTTATCTCCGCAATGTAAAGACGTCTTGACAGATTATTTTTTCACGAGAATCGGGGCATCCACTCCTGCATTTTCAGATTTAAACAATCCGACCAGATGGGGAATCGAACTTGCATTCCCCGGATTTCTAAGCGCGCGCGCTACCAACTACGCTAACCGGGGAGACATTATTATTAGTATAATATAACTATGTAGTTACAAGTTCTTAGGACAATTATAGTTATTTCCTTAATTTCGTAATAATCCTTGCTGTCCTTCGTTATACGAAGGTCGCCCAAAACCCTATTTCAGAGAGTGAGCGTCGTAAACGAGAATGTATGTGTACTCTGATAATAGAGAGACTATACATGTGGGGGTATTGATTTATCTACGTATTTATCTTGTGGGAGTTTTCATAGAGGGATTCGAAGTGCCTCAGGCGACCTCAACAAAAGCCCCCCGGTCTGAGGTTAAGTGAATCATGTTTTGCCATGTCAGATTATGTAAATTAGGTAGGTCTCCAGTCTCCGCGGGGATATCTTTTCGTCAGTGACGTGTAGTCGCTTTATTTTCGGAAGGGCTCCTAATTAAATATCGCCTGACGATCGGAACATTAATGGTTCCTGCTTGAAACTTGTAAAAAATTAAGTTTTTCTGGCCGCACTCATGCCGAATTCTATATTCGTCAAGAAAAATGGTATATTTTATGTGTCCTTGATCCTATACTTTAACTTAATTTAATATAACATAAAATTATATTAATTTGATATATTATGTAGGAATACGTAATCAAAACATACTTAGATAATTGACGCAGTTTTTCAATGATCTTGACTTTAAGTTATGTCGCAAACAGACCTCTTTTGTCCTCTACGTGGTCTACAAGTTGTATCTTTTCTCGGGCTTAAAACTAATATATCCACTGTGGAAAGGAAAAAGGACGCGAGCCAAATAGAACAAATTTTACAGGAGGCACAAAAAACCTTTATTTGCAGATTTTTAGCCAAAGTCAAAACATTACATAGACACAATCTTGAACTGCCTGAAGACTAAAACTGGTATTTTATTTACTCGATATGATATTAATTTAATAAGTTATTTAAGAAAAACCAGTGAAATTCACTAGATGAAAGCCTTTTTCCAGGTCGCAAATTTTACAGGCAATCCTTTTTTTATACTTTCAACCTAATTTAAACACTAATTCGGCATTTTCGGCTTACACCCTTTCCGTGGAACGTGTATTAAGTTGTATACATTTAGATTATCGAATAAAAGCTATTTCGAAAAGCTGACAGTTACGTCATTTTTCACGGTCGATATAATTATCATATTGTCGAAATTTCTTTATTTGCCACAGTTAGGTTTCTAACAGGTATAAAGACATTTCTCTTCACATATGTATCACCATTTAAATATTTATTATGTAGTATGGATTTCTTAGATAATTACTCATAATCGGTAATAGGTTACCAAAATCGTACAACTAATCTAATACATTTGTTAATATAATTATTACCAAAGTATTAGTGTAGGCAGAATTAATTTAATTGTAATTAACGTTTGATTAATTGGATATAATTTGACTCCGCGCGCCACTGTCGATTGTGGCAAGCGATTTTGCCGAAAATATTCTCGATAATGTGTGAAGATACCTATCTGTTATCAGACCACTGATCAGCTTTGATAGTAGGCGCTACCATATCATAAATTCTCATAATTGTTCCACTCATGCAGATTAAAGGGGTTACGAATTAAATATAGAATGCTACTTTACCGACATACTATATCTAATGGCGCCTCATAGTTAAGTTTGTCTGTCTAGTGTATAAAATAATTTTGTATTTTGCTTATCAATAAGGTTGTTTTTTTTCTTTTGTTTTCAGGTAAGCATGTCGAATCAATAGTGCTGTGTATCGTCTGTCAATAAGTAGATTTGAGTCGTAATGAGTAAGTAAAACACGTAGGTTAGTAATCAATAATTTGGAGTTTCATTTTCATATTATTGTAGCGTCGCTCGCATTAAATTTTTTGATTTGTTGTAAACGAAATTCGTATAACAAAACATCAAAAATTCTTGCAATAATTAAAAACTCTTCGCACGTGAGTATAGGAACGTCGATTTGATTATCGTTTACGTACTTTCAAACGATGATACGTTTGTCCGCTGAATATTGACCGTAAATCGTCGATATGTATATAATTCAATTGGATCCGTTTAAGTGGCTTAATTCTCCACGGTAGCATAATTGGTAGCGTGCGCGCCTAACAATCCGATTCCCCATCTGTTGTGTTGGATTATAATAATTCAAAAAATACAGGACTGAATTCCAATTGTGTTGAGCAATTGTCTGACAAACAATTCACGTGAAAATAATCTGTCAAGACGTCTTACATCGGTCCACTTTCGGAGCGAACATGGCTTAAAAAAAATGCTTTAAGTCGTTAATTGCCTCTAGATAAAAGGTTATAAATATCCGTGGATACTGGTGTATAACGAATATAACGTGAATATCATTAGCGTATTTACCATTTATATGATTTTATGCATATGGGCCATCCTGGATAATGGAGTCTAATATCATAAAAAGACGATGCATTAATTTGAAGAATAAAGTAAATAATATATATATATATCTGTAATGAACGTAAGATAAGCGTCCTTTCATAGTATTTTAAAATTAAAATTCTATTAAACTTAAAAACATTGAAAGCCAATTCTCGATCAATCTGTCAATAGTATTAATAAAGATCAAGTGTCCATAATCGATTTTGTTTGTAAATACAATGTCAACAATATTAAATATTGTAACTCATTTTAAAGCCTGCAAATTTCTGAGAAATCAGTCGAGATGTCATTGTAAATTAACTTTTCGCAAACATTTTGCCAACACCTGAGGTATATTTTCTCCTATGTCACATTAAACGTTTCGAAGTTTTAATGTTGCCATCAAAATCATGTGTCACTTGTGGACACCGTTCCATTCAACGTTTCCGGCTACAGTTTATGTATTAATATATTTTACCGTATACTCCTTTAAATTTAGCTTTACCCGTCTTCTAGAATACTCAAATTACTTTCCACTTTTCGAAATCTTCAAGCAAATTGATAGTTTTATTAAGTTTATTCAACATTTTCGATCCGAAAGTAAAGTATGTATTATTTCAACATTGTGAAGATGACCACTCTAAAAACAGAGTGTATGAATCTCCGCATACTTACGATCTACAAGACATTTTTATAAGATTATTTACGAGAATTTGTGGTCAGCATATTGCTCAAAGTATTGGACATTTGGAAGTTTTACAGATGAAAAATATTTTTGAAATATAAATATATTTTCATCAAACACATAGATTAAAAGATATCAAATCTGAAATATCAACTATAATCTATTTTAAATCAATTACAAAATATAATAGAAAAATTAATGGAATCTCTGCGTGTAGCGGAGTCTACAAGAAATCTCTCGCGTCGATGCTCGCTCACGATTTTATTGTTGTGCTGCGTCATTAAGAAGGTCTCACCCCTCCGGAAGCCTGCGGAGAGCTTTTGAATTTTAGCTCAGTTTCAGGCCTGCCCGGAAGTTAATCCTCACACGTCGATGACTAAGCACAAAGGTTTTAAGTGCAGTTTTTGGTTAATGTAGGTTCAGTGTACATACCTATTTTTCATATAATTATACAACCGCTATTCTGAATTTGCTTGGAGCTTTCGAGAGAAACTTTCCAATATAAACCAAACTTTCATAACTCAATGCACTGTAACATAACAAAATATTACTTTCGCGTTTATAGTGCTTTGAGAATTTACTAACTAATTCAACAGTCATGGTGCCCCAAAGGAATTTCAATCAAAATTCTAGTTCCTGTGGGTTATAATATTAATTATAAACCTTTAAAGGCTTCCTTTATTGTACTAATCCCCATCCGTAATAACAAGATAAATATTCAAGTCTCGGATTGAATTACACTTTTTCTCAAATCCATTATGCTCTCAGTGATCGAGAGGTAAGCGTGGGCACTTCGAAGCCGGAGATGGGGGATTCAAATCCTACAGCTGCTAAGATTGTTTTTAATGAAAAGATGCAGGACTGGATGCCCGATTAGTTGATAAAATCTTTTAAACTGCGTCTTAATAGTATAATCTTGACATTGCGGAGATACATATATTATATTTTTAACTAATCATCTTCAAATGTGATGATCCATATTGGTTTATTAATTAAAATTATTGATTTAACATTCATTCAATTAGCATTCACAACACGACATCAAATAATTTATTTAATTTAATCCAAAAGAATTTGAGTTGTTAAAAAACGTACTAAATTGTAAATGTATCTGTAAATAAAAGTAAAAATAAAGAGATAATTTGAAAAATAACAAACTGAAGGAGAGTACTGATAAAGTGAGACAGATCATGTTCTAAAAATGTATGCAATAGTATCCATCTAGACTCACATCACTCATGTGAAAGATATCAATAACTGAAACAATTTCGTTAAACATCACCATTGATTGATTACCCTCCGCATTCGCACTAGTACTGGCAGGTTACGTCTGCATTTTGGAATAAAATACAGCCGATCTTCTTGATTTCTCATGTACGACTAGTTATCAGATATACACATACCAATATTAGTTATTGTGGCAGAATTCTCGATTAAATCACGCATAAGACGAAACAAATTCCATATGGTCCACTTTCGGATGATAGAAAATTATTTCGCCATGGCCTATATACAGAAAAGTTTTACAACTTAAAAGGTAAATTGTTTGAAAATCTTTGCCACGAGTGTGCCCGTAAGTGTGTACCGCCGCTAAAGAACACACGTGGTGCGATTTCGTGGAAGTGGAATTAATAATAAGAGCAAGACAAAATGATAATTTCCATTTCGGCGGCGGGTGGAAAACTGCCGGGAAAAGCACGCAATTTTCTTATGAGCGCCGGGCGATGAAAACTAAACAGTTTGTTGCCGAGAACAAACACCAAACCGGATATTAAGCTTTCGAGATAACGTTTCGGGTATTTTTACACAATGCCTCTTTTATGAACTTATTTACTCTTATATTTTTTCACTACATAACCGACTAAATTTGTTTTTAAACGTTAATTTAGTAAGTAATTATAAAACAATGTTAGCCGTGATAAGAATTTAAGAACACCCTTTTTATTTATAGTAAGAAAAAGCTTAAAAATTAAATACCACTTAAGATAACGGTTGAATAATTTTATTAATTTATGCGTCTAGTAGTTGACAACTTTTAATAGCTTTTGCGATTGTTAATCATTTTCAAGCTTTCTGAGTTTATCGTATAGGCCTGCATGTATTTTTATTACTTAAATCAATCGGTTTAGGTGTAGACTATTTTTAATCGTGCTTAAATCAAAACAGCTATCAACGTAACTGATCAATCTTTAATATACTGAATGATTTAAAGTAGTTATTCAAACGTTGCGAGACATAATTTTGCGTAGTAAAAACTTAATTAACTATTTAAGATCGCGAAGCCAAAATCATAAATTTTAAAAGTACTTTCCGTAAAAATGTGATTTCCACAACGCGAATTCACAGCTTCTCTAGCTCTAACAGCGTAATGAATTCTGAATACTCAGCTTTATCAAGATCAATACAAGAGCTATAATCGAATTATAGTGTGTATTACAAACTTGCACTTATAATAATTGGTGCACAACAAATTTTAACTGCGTGTAATTTATAGAAGTCCACTAGACTATTTTTTTGTCCCGAAAATACTGTCTCAACAGGCCATCGCCAACATGCGTCGTCCGGCGTTTTTTTAAACAGTATAATAAGCTGGGATGTGACTTGCAGGGGTGACCGATATAAATGAATGCGACATCTACAAGCTAGTTTGTATATTATTAGAGTATTAGCGGAGCGGCCAGCGACAAAGCGGTGAGCGTCAAGCGATTAATTACAGAACACGCTCATACGTCGTGCAGTGTTTTAGTTTATTGAAATATCCGCAATCATTAATATGTAATTATTTTAATTTCAAAAACATTACGAATTTTTACTGGTGATATTTTCATTTATATTGTTTTGTATAAATCCGTGATCGTTATATGACCGTAATATGTTTTACCGTTCGTGCAAAATTCAAGGATTCACCACAATAACCAAGCCACAATAAATAAACGTACACCGTAGCAAAGTAATAATGCGACAGGAACAGAAATAAATTATTTATTCATTCACGGTCCACCTTTGTCGCTCTCGTATTATGCTGTTACATATTTAAATCAAGTCGGCCTCAGATTATAAACGGCCGGAAAGCGAGAATTTCATTTAGAAGAAGACCATGTACAGCGTTATAATTAATCCATTCACTGATTTTTTGTATTATATATATCACCTTTTCAGCGGTTAATACCCTTTTAAAGAGACACCACTAAGGAAAAGTATCCAGCGTTTTGTTACATAACATTGCCGTATCATTATAATCTCGTTGGTAGAGTCGCCGATTCAAAAACCAGCAGATCAGAATTTTGATTCCGTTAACTAAGTAAAATTTGTGTGCCGTTCTTTTTTATTACATTTATATGCTTACAATCAAACCATGTCCGCTTCGAAATGGAAGTGTGAAGATTTTTCTTCCTAAAGTGGAGTTTATAGATATCCGCAATGTGACGACATGTCACGTCACTTTATTTTTTACGAGAATTGATTGTCAGATAATTGTTCAACCCGATGGGCATCTCCATAAATGTGGCAGCCGAACCCGCACTCCCGGGATTCAAGTTGGCGTACCATAACCTCTCGTTACCGAGAAGACCATATTACTATTTCATATTCTATTCACAATTTGTATGTTTGTATATCACGTCTAATTTCAGCGGTGACGACATTTTCTATTGATGTGGTATTTATTATTCCAATAGTATGCATGATAATTAATAATAAATACAACTAGTATCATTTAGCATCAGTAGCTGCGTTGATAAATGCGTGCCTTTAGATACCTAAGGTCGCAAGTTGAAGTCCCAAGGTGCAAGGCGTAAGTGCACTATGGATTGAGCGATTGTCTGGTAATTTTTCAAGAACAAATTGTCAAGATAAGGTGTTGACATTCGTGTGCTTCACATCTGATCTGGTAAAAAGTATAAAAACAATATATGTGTTCTACTTTTCTAAGTATTTTCAAATTTAGGTAATGGTCAGTAACGAATTCTCGCAAAAGTATTATAAATATCAGATCAATTCAGATATTACAGAGAATTTATGTTTCATTTGTAGTGAATGAGGTAAAAAATGATTCCGCTTACTGAAAATACGAATTGAGTTACTTGCTCATTTGATATGTGTTATCACAGTTCTTCACACGCCGCTAAATGAAGCCTGTCTGCCAATTGGTGGCTTCTTTTCGGATTTGGGATACAATACATAATCATAAGCGATTTGTTTCAATTCATGATCCAAGAATATTTCTGCCATGCTGAAC
Source organism: Rhyacophila evoluta (assembly GCA_022683975.1). Classification (NCBI taxonomy): domain Eukaryota; kingdom Metazoa; phylum Arthropoda; class Insecta; order Trichoptera; family Rhyacophilidae; genus Rhyacophila; species Rhyacophila evoluta. The sequence continues at coordinate 4,345 of JAGVSQ010011482.1, read as the reverse complement.
GTGATATATCTAGTTAATTTGTCCTCCGATTGGAGGGGTGTGTCCTGCCCATTGTCTCGAAGCTTTTTGTCGTTATTAATTACGTTGGCTACTCTGAGTTTTTCGCCTGTCTTTTTTCGTTTCATTCTTTTGCCATCACATTAATTAGACGTCTCTTAACAATACACATCTTCGTCTGACTCCAAACTTGTATATATCGATTAGAAATTTTCGTTTGATGTTTGTGCTATTTCGGATTTTAGCTTACTTGTTTTTTTTAATACACTAAATGTAAATAATACAAATTTAAAACATTATATAATACAATTCTCACTAACAAGTTTCCATATTCGAGGCGTAAAAGTCAAAACTTAGTAATTCAATTCAATAAAATGTGAACAATTAAAAATACTAGTAGATAAATCAATAGGATAGGGCTGAAGCATAGTTATTTGTGGCACAATGTTTAAGTGGCTATGTTAGATGTTGGCTCATTGATGGGTTTCAGATAGCACTTTAAAAGGATCCTTTTTAACCAGAATTCTAGAAAAAATGTCTAATTTTTATTTTATTAATCCTTAAGCTTGTCAGTAAATATTGAAACTAGACATTCATGGTGTATATTGTTCATGAGAAACAATCGCCTTAACCTAAATTGAACAATCGATATAATATATTTGACATAGGCACTTCCAGCAGTAGATTTATAATGTAATATAAAATGCTTACATATATATATTGGATTTTTAAAATCCGACAGATGGGGAATTGAACCTGTATTCCCTGGATTGCTAGGCGCGCACGCTACCAACTACGCTACCGGGGAGGGGAAAAAATACTCGATTGGTGGATGCCCATCAAGTTGTCTGACAAACAATTCTCGTGAAAAATAATCTGTCAAGACGTCTTCACACTGTGTAGATTCATATGTTTCACTTTGGGAGCGAACGTGGTATACGAAGACATATATTAAAACGCGTGTTTCATTCCAAATGTGGATGTGAAAAACGATGTGAAGGTGTATGTTGGTAAATTAGTTTTTAAAAGAATTGGTCGTCAGTCAATCACTCAAGTCACCGCCGTTCTAGTCATGAATTTTAGATTTATATTAATCCTTGTGTAGCTGCAGAATTTGAATACCTTTCGTTGCCTATATCTCACGTACCAACCGATATATTTTAATTTGATAATGACATGTTTTAAACCATAGAATATAAGTTTTATAATTAAATTAATTAATTAACTTTAAAGTTCATTTAATCAAAGTGGCCAACATTTTCACTTTGTTCTCTTATCTGTTGAAGTATTTACGTTATTCATGTAACCAAAGCGCTGTCAAACGTGAAACGGGTAACATATATTCTCTTAATTGACTATAAAATATATCCGCTGTAAATTAGCGAGAGATTCAAGGCTTTCACACATAATATAATAGAGTGCGACTAATCCGCCGACAGATTTATACTTAATCTGGACATTCCTTTGTGGATTACATATTCAAAAATTGGTCTCGCCTCGCGAATTTTCTCCGCAGAGTGCATGGTCTCTAAGCGAGAAATTCCCACCGAGGAATTTGGCAGACATCTCTTTTAATTGTATAAACACGAAAGATGATAAATCTCAGAACAATGCAGAGACCTGCCTTGTGCAAGGTTTTACTAACGTTAATATTGTTTTTACTGTGTGTGAATTGTGGGTTTCGTTATATTTGTTCAGAGATTTTGTATGTTTAATGAATTTTCAGTTTATTTTAAGTATTTTAGAAGAACTGATATAATCTATGACTACATGAAAAGCTACAGCTGTTCTAAAGTGTACAACTAGCCTGCCAGTAGTAAGCCAATGGGCTATCTTTAACGGAATTGTCTCGAGTATCGATATTTTCCACTTGAGTTTGAGTAAGTTTAGATGGATACTATTTTTTAAATTTCTGGAATAGTATCGTCTAACTCACTCCGTAGACCACAAACAAACCAACGAAACAATTATTTTCTCTACTGTTTTTTTTTAATTAAATTTTTTTGAATATTTATATATTTTTATTAAAATATACAGTAACATAAATAAATTTTATTTTTAACCGAATTCTGAATAGTATTTTTTTTAATAAAGTTGAGTAAATGAATTTCAAATTATTACTTTGAATTATCTTCGTCATTATTCCTGGAGTTTATTTATGTCATCTATGTATTTTTGGGCGAACCCATTGATCCAAGACGTATTGGTACAAGACAGACTGCTGACTAAGATGCCACAATATTCTTGAAGTTTTCAAGATATGATAAATTCTCCTTGAAGACTTGCAAGACAGTTCAAATTTCCAATTTACTGTGTTCTCTCCTTTCTCCAATATAGATTATAGATATTGAAATTAAAGAAAAAGTCACACTTTTTTAAACATATATTAAAAAAGATAATCATAGTATAGTTATAATATATTATATTATATAGAAAGCCAAACGTCTATCAATTATAATTAATTTTTAAATGTATTTTACCGATCTGAGTCATTGAATATAATAGATAAAATTAAAAATTTATTATGAACAGTATTTAGTTTTATTTGATCAATAATTTATCATAACGACTTCTCTTAATTAATACTCATATATTATGCATTAGCATTTAATGGCTATAACGAATAAAATAATGGCATATTTATTAATTATTCATTCAACAAGCGCTCGTTAAATGTAGGAAATAAACTGTCAAATCTGTTATCAGATATTTTATCAATAATGTAATTACAAAGTTTTCGGGATTTCCCACCCAAGTTGATAAGTTCTTCAAAATCTATAATTGCGTATCACGAATTATTTTATTGATGCATTAGTATTAATATTAAATGAGATTATTGAATTATGCATGGGCTGAATAAATAGTATCCTGTTTGAATCCAGTACCGCTGCATATTGGGTGCTCCTTTAAAGTAGTGAATCATGGCAACACAAAAAGACTCAAAGAAATTCACAGTGAGCTTTGGAAATGGATGCGTTATCAAAACCAAAAACACTTTTTAAGAAGGTATAACTTATTCCAATACTATGAATATTTGAGTTTAAGTAAACTTTTATAGATAGTATATTATATAAGATGATCCGAACATAAATATATTTGAGATAAATACAATAAAAGCGACTAATTTTAATGATTTTGTGTGGACAGTGGCATTTTTTATTTTAACTCCTTCAAAAGTATGTATGCGCTAAATCATTGGTTTTTTGTTTGCACTGAGTACAGATGTATACCGGGCGGTGCTACATGACAGCGAATCATGACACCTGACAAAGACTCCGAAAACCGCGTATTGCGTTTTAAAAACAAGTGTAGAATAATAGGGATTAGGTGGTTTGATTTCCCTCTCCTTCCCAGTAACTGCGAGGTTAGCATGCGTGCTTTGAAGTGGATTCGATTCCCAGAGTTGCTGATTTTTTTTTTAATGTAAAGTCGCGGGGCTATATGTTTGTTTATTAATTGATTGACGGTTAATTCTCTTCTAAAAATGTTAAAATAAGTCTTGACATTGCGGTGACACATTTACATCATTTATAGAGTAGTCATATTCACACAGCTGAGATCCATATGCTCCACTTTCAGACTAGACGTGGTAAAGAAAGAGGTTTTTGACTCCATGCAAAATCTGTAGATTAGACGGACCCACCATCCCTGATATTGAACAAGAGCAATTTAAACCGATTTATTTATTATCCTCGTCATTTGTTATAGCAAACTAGAATTTAGTATTCCGAGAAAATCGACGCCTATTTAAATCATGCGATTAGTTCATCGCTGCCGTCGGCAGAGTGGTGATTTAGATATTTTTGAAAATCGAACGGACGTCGACGTCGCGCGAAAAAATGACGCATATTTTTTGGGAAAAGCTCGGGAAATTGGACCGTTCTTCGTTCTGGCAGCCGACGTGCGATATCCGGGCGCTTAGTATGCACAAACAATCCCGCGATATTCGCTACGCAGGTTACCCTCACCACTAGACTTGCATACGTACATAATATAATACATACACAGTTTTAAATTTAAGCATATAATACTACATGATGCTTTATTAAGGTCTGTTTGAAACATGAAAATCTAAATTGAAGTGAGAAATAATATCTATTTGTCGTGGCATATTTGTAGTCCCCATACACCTACAGCCCGGGGACTGTCAATCCAAGACGATTATTAAAATTAAATCAAATCACACATACAGTTGTGTACTGTCAGTCTAATTAGCACTTAACCTGCGGGCTACTTTTGGCAAATTCGCAAAATGCGCTCAGCGTTTGCGAAAATAAACATTCATACCAAAGGACTTTTTTTTTGTTTATTGTACTAAAAATTGTATGCGGAACCAATTTATCAACAT
>JAGVSQ010011481.1:0-12225 GCA_022683975.1 Rhyacophila evoluta | reverse complement strand
AACAAAAAGGGACCCGGGCAACGCCGGGTACTGATCAGCTAGTATTAAATAAATATGAGAAAAAAAAACGATATTTTTTGCCATGAAATATGATATTGTGTTGTATTGTGAAGTGAATAAATTACTAAAAGGCCACAATAATAGTTAGTTCTCTTGTAGAATAATCTTACATACAATACAAACTATACTTCCTTCTTTCATTGTCGTCTAGTTTCAATGCGATATTATATTGTTATATAGATTTTCATGAAAGCGGCGTACAAAACAATTATTTTTATAATTATTTTGACATAAAGTATTAGAAAAAAATACACATAAATGCATTAAAAATAACAGCTCTTAGTAGTATTAAAAGTTGACCGCGTATTTTATCAAATAAAATATCGTTGTATTTATACACTGTAACATTTTTTCATGAAGAAGTCAGAACACTATCGGTTGACTTAATAAAGCTTTCAAAGATATAATAAGCTTTGCCTTCAAGCTGTCTCAGTATAGCTTTGTTCAACAGACGACTTGTCCCTGTGATAGTCCAGAATAAGATCCTAATCACTTACTATACAAATGTCCGAGAATGTGGACTGAACGAAAAAAAATACACATGCAAGACCAATCATATGTTGGACGCATTTTAATATGATTATCATCCGACCTGGTTTCAACGAGAGCGAATTTTATTGCTTTTAAAAAATTTCGGCGTCATATAGCGAGTGTGATGATCGACTCACATAATCTCTTGACCAAATTAATTTAATTTAAAATTTGACAATGTCCGAATTCTGCACCGTACAAGGGCGCTTGAATATGGTGGGCTGCTTTTCATAGAAAAATCTGATACATTTACCAATATTTTTTGCGTTGAATGATATTCGTATGACTAAAATATAGAAGTATATCATGAAAAATAAAAGATACTTAATTAAAATAAAATAAATTTAAGAAAAATAAAATAATTAGAAAAGTAGTAAAAGTTTTGAATTAGTGAAAATATGTACATAGATGTTTCAAAAAACTTTTTGCAAAAAGGCACCTTTCACCCACGGCGCGGCACTGAATCAATGAAAAACAAAACGCCTGAGTACATATGTAATAATGTGTGAATAATTGAAAATAACTTATTTTGTATGCTGTAAATAAAATACACACCACTGTTTTCACTAGATTCAGTGTATTTTCCAGGTTTTAGCCCAGCATCTTCCGTTGGCATTCAAATCTGCATACAAGGAGTTTGCACACTTCTACCATTGTTGCAGATACTTCCCGAAGACCAAGTACTTAGAAACTTTTAGACAATTGCCAAGTTTTATGACGATTTATTGTCGCACGTTGCCAACCGAATGGGACAATGGTGTTTCAAAAAGAGATAAATCATTTTATTTAGTAATGAGTTTTTCTTCTTCTTTTTTTGAAAATGCTTCTTTTGATTGATGTAACAACTTAAGAATATTTAATGAAATATCTTACAAATACAGCTTGTATCCATAAATTCTCTTAATCCGTAAATATATAATATAAAATATGAGAAAAAAGTGCATCCATTGAAATCAAATTTACATGAAAAAAATATGAGTAAGCTTTAAAAAATATATGGCATAATGACTTACGTTACAATTTATAGTAATTTTAAGCGATAATATTAAGTGTGACAGTATTATACTATACCTGCGATACTTTCATAAATAATGAATATACATTACCATGTCTGCTCTAAAATTGGAGTATATCGATGGCATGAAAAGCAAATTAGCATTTTGGAATATTTTACTGGAGCGTGTAAAAATCATTATGTTATGAGATAATGAGTATTTTGTGATTTCAATTTTAAATCTCTTTGTATGAGTGATAATAAACGTTTTTTAATTCAATAATTATGATTGCATTCCATAGTTTTGTCTAGTGTAGTATAATCAGATTTGTACAATAATTTTCCAAAGTATATGAAAACATATGAAAGGTTAGAGATCACAACATACTCATTATCTCAAAAAAAATTAAGTAAGTGACTATGTGTTATATATATATATATAAAATATGAAAGATCTACACATCCTATACTTACGTAAATTAAGTGTATAATGTTTTAATATTAATTACTGTGTTAATGTGAGCACTTCAATGTGAGCGCAGATGTCTTGTAAGCACTTGTTATGGGTGCAGTTGTCCATGCGTGCCCGTGTCATGTACGCACTTGTCATGTGAGTAGCTGTCATGAGTGCAGTTGTCATGGATCCGTTTATATCATATTAAAAACTATTTAAATTTTTGATTAAAAGTAAATGATGTTTTCTTAGTTGTATTATATTTCATAACAAACACACGGTGAATTTAATAATACCTAGCATTTACTTGTCCGTCCGAAATGGTATGGTCTGTTTCAGTGAAAATGCGTAGCAAGTGGTAAGGTAATATTAAAAACATAAATAGAGCCTGCTGGAAAACTTGTGGCGAATCTCACGAAAAGCAAATAAATTTTCTGCGAGTCTGCACAGAGGTTACATATTAAATATAAGGAAGTAAGGACTGAGGTTATTCGTTATATTAAACAGTGTTTTGGGATTATGGAAATAGTAGACGTATTCTAAATACACTACTTTTAGCACGTGCTTATATAGTATTTTTGCAAATTAAAGCAAACCTTCTGAAAGATGCAGTTGTAGGTGGTTCAAGTAAAATTCCAGTTGTTTGGCGGATGCACTTTGCCGATGATCTAGACGTAATAAATCATTATACCTGAAAAAGACTTGTAAATTGAATTTTTAATACATTTATGAGTAAAGTCTAATACATTCTGGTTATATGCTCTACAAAATGAGCGAGCATGGAAAAAAATACTATTATTTACTGTCCGTGTACATACAGTATTGAGTATACAGTACAGTGAATAAAAACACAGATTTTCTGATAATGTTTTGAAGTTCAAATCGGTTTCTGATGTCTTATTTATATGAGAGTATATAACGTAGCTGTCTTAAGTGAAGCTAGTGAATTAAAATCATAGAATTTTAATGTTTTCTATTTGACTGGCAAATCATCAACGTGATCAAAAATATTCTTGTCATGTTTTTTTGTTTGCCAACAACACAAGATGGAAAGTTATACATCATTTCCATTTAAAGCATGGCTCAATTCTTAATGCATATGATATTTTTATGTTAGCAGAATGCATGCGGAGTTTTTACAGAATATGGTAATGTTATATGCGCCATAAAAACTATCCCCTCTCAGCGTATGCTAAAGAACATAACTTGACATGAGTTCTTACATAATCTTCACAAAAATATTCAAATACCCCCCTCTACATGGAAAACTTACAGAAAGTAATATGCCAACATAAGAATAACATAAAACAAATTTCAATATGAAAAACACGAAATTCCATAAACACTGCGGGTTATTACCAAGAAAAAGTCTTAGTTGTAAAGCCACAAAATTCTTCGAAAAATTCTCTCCCCTTCAAAAAAGTTATTTTCTGTCGTAATTTATTAATATAAAAAGTTGACTTGGTACAGTCTATTTCTCAGATGCTTGTATATGAGATGTTTTCTTTGAAATCCAAGTAAGTTTCGGAATTATGTTTTAGTATCAAGAATATTCGATCAAGGACATGAAAATTTATTTAACACTTTATGAAATACATGAGATACATTATATTTTTACAATTCATCAATTCTTATAATTAAACAACTATGAGTTCAGCTTAACATATAATGCCTAATATTAAAGAAATCTATTGTTTTATATTTTCTTGAAATTTGTAATCCCTGAACTTGATTTATTTCTAAGCATCTTAAATATTTTTTTTCAGAGTCCGGGAGTTTTTATTATACATACACTTTAGGGGTCCGTGGAACAAAAAAGCGTACGAATCATTGATCTATAGCAGTTTTTAGGCGGAGAAAATTTTATTTTTCTAAAATAACCAAATCATTCAGAAATTTCCTATTTTTACATTAAATTATAATAGAAAGAATAATAAAACCCTTTTATGGTATTTTGTATATATAAATTGATAGAACAATAATCATATGTCGAAAGTTACTACTATTAAATATAATATATATTTCTTAAATAATAATATTTGATGATATCAATTTTATATACTAGAATTTATTGTAAAATAATTTAAACATATAAAATAAAGTATAAACTAACCTAACCGGATCTAACCATTTCCCTGATAGCATAAAGGTTAGCGTACGAACATCGGAGACGTAGATCGCGTGCTCGATTCCCATACTAGATTCAAAGAATATAAAACAGTAATAGATTTCCATTGGATTGACCAATTGGCTTAAAACCAAATAAAATAAATAATGAACTGGAATAGTAATGTATGTTTTATGAATTACAAAATCAAATTAATAACTTTTTTTAGTGCTTTTAAGAAACGATGTATATCTTTAAAATACGTGAAATAAGAGAAAGAAAAGAGAGTTAGAAGGCAAAAGAAAAAAAGAAATAAATTCATCGTCGGTGGTTGTTTTGATCCATGTTTCATTTTCCATAAACAATATACTGCCGCCATCTTGGAGAAAGTTTGGAAAACTTCAACGATATAAATCACGCGGGAAACTCGGCCGCCATATTATTTATTATACGTACTCGTGGATGTTTCATACGAGTCAGTACAAGGAAGCGTAGTTCCGTGGTTAAGTGATCACTCTCATACGAGAGATAGTTGTTAATGTAGGAAAACTTAAGAAATTCTTTGAATAATTTTCACGGTATACTCTAGAGATATAGTGTTTTAAAACAATGAAATCATATCACGAAAAATACATCGAAAATATTATATTTAAAAAAAAAAATCACGCGTATGTACATATTCTGATGATAAATATCTCATTCTTCGTCTTCTATATAGACATCACATGCTGCCTCAAAGAATTACTGTCACCCGCTAATACTTTTGTATCATTCCATGTCATACATACTTACATACATATATATGCAATTTATTTGAACTGGTTTTGAAGATCCTTGTGATCCAAGTCTCCAATCTCAAGATACAGTAAGTGTAATCCGTGTAAATTATCTAGTTTTGCTACTAATTTATGCTTATAATGCTGTTTTATCATAAATATTTTACTACATTCTTCTTAAGTCATGTTTGCTCCCAAAGAGGAACATATGGATCTACACAGTGCAAAGATATCCATTCCGAAAGAGGGGTATATGGATCTCCGCGATAAGAAAGGGGTCATGTCATATTATTTTTCACGAGAATTGTTTGTCCAACAATTGCTCAACTTAATGGGCATCTAGTGTTGTATTTTTAGATTTTTAAAAGACATGAGAATAGAGCCCGCATTCTTACGTTACCAACTTAATTTGGATATTTTGCGAAATAAATGATTTTTGGTTAAGAGACTTTAAGATTTTGCGGAAAAAAATCATTCAGTAAAGGGTTTATTACCACTGTTCATTAAATGCAATAACGTAATAATTTAAAATATGCAATGGTAAAATTTTTGGTAGTTGTAAATTTTTTAATTTAAAAGGCGGAAGCAGGATTCTGATTTTTCCAGGGATCCACAGCACACAGCTCAGTCAGTAGCATGCCTTTGCTCGTAGTGAGTGACAAAATTTTCCCTTCTCTTATATCCAAGTTTCTCTCAAGTCTAACCATATGAGAACACTGAAAAACTATTGTGAAACATGTTCTAATGAATAATATCTACAAATGAAGATTTATTAATTAAATGTGACGTGGATTATGTTGGTCGAAAATATTTTTAAGCATTGTATTTTATAAGGTAACTAAAAAATAACAGCTTTTAACCTCGTTGTTAAAGGACACGAGGCCTCACTAAGGCAGTATTTGCTCTCGAAATGTGTTCTGTCAAGTAGAACAAATTGCCTCGAGAGTCGAGGGTTGGCGTCTTATCCTGGCAATGTTAACAATGTGGTTTTACCGTGTTCACACCCCAACTTGGGAGTAAGTTTGCCAGCAATTTAAGTAAAAGTGAACCTTATCTTGTGGCTGGGGGTGCAAAAAATACGATATTGTCTGTACGCTTCTTCATATGGGCAATGTCTAATAACATTTAAGCTTATTAGCTAAGATAAATTTATAATAAAACGAGCTTTATTAATTATTCTAGTTTGCAAGTAAGTTTTGTTTATTTTGAATACATATAATTTAATTGCGCTAAAATTTGAAAACCTTTATTTTCGTTAATAGTCACTGAACAGTAAAAAAAAAACAACATAATTTATGTCAATAGAATGATTGCAATGGTTTTTTTTATATCTTTCAAAAAACTGTGCTGAAATGATTTGGTGTGAATTTGCAGTAAAGATTATTAATTGAATATCTTTGATAATGAATTGTATTACATAAAAAATGCATTAAATAAAAAAACTTTGTCTCTTCAGTAGCGTAGTTGATAGCGTGGGCACCTAGCAATCCGGAGAATGCGGACTCGAATCCCCATCTGTCGGATTTTAAATATCCAAAAATGCAGGACTAGATGCCCATTGGGTTGAACATTTGTCTGATAAACAATTCTCGTGAAAAATAATCTGTCAAGACGCCTTCACATTGTGAAGATTCATATACTCCTCTTTCGCAGTGGATATTTTCAATCTGTGTAGATCCATGTGCTTCACGGTGGGAGCGAACTTGGTATAACCAACAATGTACATGCAGTTATTTTGTCTAATATAATAAATACCTTCGTAGTCTAAAATTTCGACAAATACAAATGAGATTCCGTAGATTACAATGTTAAGTAATTACGCCGTATGCAATATATTATGTTTAATATAAATTGATTTAAATTACTTTATAAGCTATTGGCATGAACATTAGTACTTTTTCCTTTTCTTCGCACACTCTTGTTCTAAATAATATGGAATTTAACATAGTTGCTTAAAATTAATTGTTGTTAAAACCTTATTAGCTTATACTAAATTAATACACGCTTATTATAGAAAAAAGAATGCCTTGATTCTTATTTATTTACATTCCCTCTTCTCTTGGAAAATAATATGGCGTCACGCCTCATTAAGACGCCCTATCCATGTATAATATTTTCGCATTTTTTTATATTTTGTTAATGTTTCATACTGTATTCAGTAATGGTGCTTTTAGAAAAATCACGTGTTTAAATTCAATTTATTTGTCAATAGATATTTCGGCTTTATCGAGAATTTAATTGTAAAATCAGCTGGTTGTAATTTCAAAAAAATATTGTAATATATTTCTTGAATGAATTTTTAAAACTATAATTATGAAAAACATTTCTAATTTAAAATAAAATAGATTTATTGGACTTTAAATTCAATTAATGGTGTCGATAGCTATGTAGTTATGTCATAATTTTCCAGAATGTTAAATAAAAATGTGCATAATTTTACATAGATAAATAGTCAGTTGGTTAAATTTACACGTAAAAAAGATGTTTTCAAAACTATTAAGTTAAAATACTAATAATAAACTAAAAATAAAAATAAAATTGTTGTGATTTATAAGAGACATTGCTTCGTTTATAAAACGTAATCAAATGAAAGCTCGTTTTAATGCGGAGATAAAAAAACAAAAACAAAGAGTCATTAGAATTTTAAATAGTGCAAAAACATTTATTTTCATTAAAAATAGTTTGAATTTAGAATTTTCGTGAAATCTAATCGCGGTGTCAGCCTAAAGACAAAAGCTTTCAAGATATTTAATTCGTGTAGTTTAATTCTTATTGCGATCTGAAAAAAGTATGATTTAGTTTAATTAATTTGCAGTGTACGCTGAGGGCATATAAATATGAATTCGTAAAATATTTCACCAGGGCAAACGCTCGAAAATTCACTTTAATCATAACAATTTGTGAAAATGTCAAGAACAAGAGAGAGCTAGCTGTTCATATTTCATTACAGTCAATTTCGAGTGGTAGCTATTACTAATTTACGGTTTGTGTGACACGGCGTCTGGCTTGATTATTGAATTTCACGCAATTTAGAAAGCTTTGGGATGTGCTTCTGTGCAACGTTATACCTTGGGAAATAAGCAACGTATTTAAATAAGTAATACTCTAGTGAATTGATTAAAATTTTTAAAAATGTTTGATAAATCTAGCACATAAAACTAATCTACATTTTTTATTTTAATATAATATTTTCCCAATCTGAATATTTCTTTTAACGAGATATGTATTGGTCAGATAATTTTTCAATACATTGGTTATTAAAAAGCGATAATATAAAATATTATATTCTGTCTCGTCCAAATATTGACATGTTTAATGTATACATAAATTATAAGATTATTAAATTCAATGAAGTGTTAGTTAGCCATGCACTCCTAAGGCCTGGACCACAATGATACTCATAATAAGTTTTACCAGGTTGTGGTCACGGCACGTAGATAGTTACGGGATGTAGGTATTATCTTTTTAAAGCCATGTTCGTTCCCAAAATGGAGCATGTAGATTTACACAGAGTGAAGATATCCACTTCGAAAAATGAGTATATGCATCTTCGCATACGATTTGAATACGTCTTGAAAGATTATTTTTCACGAGAATCGTTTGTCAGACAGCTCTCAACCCAATGGCCATCTAGTCCTACATTTTCGGATTTTTAATATCCGAAAAATGGGGAATCGAACTCGCATTCTTCGGATTGCTGGGCGCGGTTGCTATCAACTACGCTACCAGGAAGACATAGGAGGACGCAAAAATACTGGCAAGCGATAGGTTAGAAGCGCTATGTGGTGTTCATGTGCTCCAATTAGGGAGCGGATATGCTTGAAAAACACATTCCATGAGTAATATGATATAAGAAAAAAAATTAGAATGGACAAACATTTTTCTATGGAAAAAACGTTTTATAATACTTTATAAACATATCATTATTTGTCTAGACATACAATATGAGATGAGAAAGTGTTGTGATCCATGTTTTGAAAAGCTTCTTTAGCAAAATATCTTCTACGCTTTGGTTTATGATGTATTTTATATAATATTTACCAAAAAGCCAGGGGTGTTCAGTTGACAGATTGCTATGGCTTTTCTTTGTCTATCGGGAATAATAAACAAGAATTGATTAATATCGGAGGGTTCCGGCGAGACGTGATTGAAAAGCTCTGAGCTAGACAAAACACCGACCCTCCCGCGCAGTTTTGCACCCCCTCATAGCCCCTGAGTGCAAAATGAAATAATACAGCTCGAAAAGAATAATGTATGATTTGAAATTGAATTTGATACCGCGGTGCGATACAAAAAATGTTGGCGTACGTGAGATTATTGGTGGATGGGAGATTTTTAACGTATTTGCAGTACAGTGATCCTATGTATAATATATATTACGATGGGACTCAAGATCGAATGTGCGATTGCGAGATGGATTAAAATATTTTAAACGGTAGATAGAGATAATACTCGAAATACTTAATATTATATATATCTAGTCGCACATTAAGAAGCTCAATTTCTAATTAATTTTAAGCACATATCTTTCAATAATATCAATAAATAAAGCCCTGGGCCATATAATAATAATGTCTTTCAATGTATATTTCTTAAATAAAAAAAAATTTAAATGAATAAATGATTATATAATTCGTCAAACTGCAATCGTTTTAAATGTTTTATTTCTTCACTTCCGAAATTGTCTATTCTATAGATTTTTGACAGGTTGTAAAATATAATATAAATAATGACATTGCGATATATTTTACTATGTGCTTAAAAATAAATTCCTTTTTTTTATCACAAGCATTAACAACAATACAATTAATTAAACATATAGATTATTTTACCCATAAGTAAATTTTTATTTCAGCTATTTTAGTTGAGACTATCATTAAAAACAATTAAATAAAACTCTGCGCGAATGGCACTGCAATTGAAATAGCCATCGGCAAAGCTTATTAACATAGAAATAATTGAATATAAGTATTCAAACAAAAACTTATCGTAATACGCTCACGGAAAACTATCCCGTGATTTTATCGTCACTATTAACTATTGTAAAACAGATCACTATAACGCTGAAAAATCTTTGGCGCGTGTACATGATGTACGAAATAATAAGAGTATTGTTACATATGTATTTTTTTTATAATCGAATAAGAAATAGTGAGCCCAATATGTACGAGTAATATTTCATATTTATTTGTAGAAAAAAAGGTAAAATTGAATTTTTACCAAGACCAAATTTGATGGAAGGTATTTAAAAATTCATTTCAATATACGACTACTCGAATATTTATATTTTTTCTATTAATTAAATTGATTGAAAATGTCACTTTACTACATTGTTTATCTGTACGTTACTGAATAGTTGGATGATCTAGAGAGAGGGTGTTAGACAGGGAGAAAGGCTGTGACGCAGCTTTTAAGCTCGTCTGTAGAACTCTGCCCTTCGTAAAAGCCTTAAAATAGCTATTCATTGCAGTGTTTCTATAAATACAGTACTTTTCTTGTAAGTTCCTTTGATCGACAAGATCTTTTCCTTTCATGAAAAATAAAAGCACAGCAACTGTATTTAATCGACGATCAATTTAAGAATTGAATATCTGCTTCTTTATGGCTTCAATATTATAAATATATTAAAGATTTGAAATAATGTATGAATATATTATTTAAAATAAATATCAGGTACAAAAGCATAAATTGTGACTAGCATTTAAAGTTTCTACATCTGCGTGTTAGTATACATTATATATGTGAAAGCTAGGAATATATTATTAAGGTTATATGTATCAGTTCATTTATGAAAAATGTGTAAGCATGGTCAAATAGTTTGAACGATTGGCTAGCAATAATGCCTGAAAATAAATAAAAAATGCAAAGAATGTGTAAAAGTGACATTCTACTTTTTATTTGAATTTATCTGTTCGATTATTATAATGAATTTTACACAAACAATTAAAATTTAGACAATAAATATTTTCGACTGATGGTGCTTGATGGAAATTGATTTTAAATAATTTAGAATTTAAAATTTAGACGTTCATGCACGAGTATTTTGATTTATATGCATATTAAGAATTAACGAAAAAAAAAATTCATATTCAAAGTAATAAATGAAAGTATATCATAGTTTTATTAAATGAGATTGCATTCGAGAAATTTATAAATTATTGTAAAAAAAAATTGACGGTAGCTGTGTTAGATTTACTCTCACTCAGAAGGAATATATCAAAAGTCGAAGCGATTTTTAAAAAAATAGCTTTTATTCTAGTATTGACACTATTACTGGTAGGTCAAAGATAATGATGTATTGCGATACATTTAACCCTTTGACTGCTAAACAACGATAAATCATCGTTCGTCATATCACCAAGAAATACTAACAATGATCAGTTTGCGTCTCATTTAAAAAAAAAATATACATCGACAGTGAATATAAAGGAACATATTTACATATTAATATACTTTGTTGCTTTTCAAATTCTTTCTTTATTTCAAATTTTATTTATTGTTTCTTTTATATATTTTATTACATTATAAAACAACTTAAAGTTTACTGGTATTATTATAATGTGATATAACTTATGGTAATAGTATGTCATGTTTCAAACTAATACGGTAAAATTAATTGAATGTAATGAATAATGATATAATTTTTTTTCAACAAAAATAGTTTCTCGTGGTCAATTTCTCGTTACGACTTTTCAAGAACTCAAAGTCTTATAATTTAGTAGGCAAATATTTAATACTGCTAATTTTGAAATATCTCGATTGGAAATAATGGAGTGAGTATATTAAAAATAAATAATAAATCAAAGAAGATTTACTAACCAGACTGCGCCAACGACCGAAGAAGATATCAATTTATTATGCACATGAAGTCAATATCTCTCTTAGTAATTTTATTTGCTCTCCATGCATTCGGCTTTAATCTCATAAATTATCTTGATCCAATGAATATTCCGAGTAATAAATTGTTCTGTAATCTATGCTAAATTGCAATGAAGAGTATATTTTATGATATACGACACTATAACTATAGGTATGGTAATACATATAAATTTAGTACGAAAAGCTTTACGCTATTAGAGTCATTAATAATCTTACTTAGCTTAGTTCATTAAAACACACACTTTTTTTGTATTTCATAGTCACTATAAAATTTGTATGAAAATATATAATCATCATTATTTTTAAGAAGACTTGTTGTAATTAATTTAGTAAATAGTCTGCCAATTTTGCATTTTTTTTGCAAATCTGCGGTCGGCCATTGCGACTTGGTTTCTACGAAGGATAATTTTGTAGCTTTTAAAAA
>JAGVSQ010011480.1:0-12226 GCA_022683975.1 Rhyacophila evoluta | reverse complement strand
CGCGTATTATACAGACAGACATACAGACAGAATACAGATTTTAGATTTTATATATGTAGATTGGTACACAAAAGATGCTGGTTCAATTACTACACATGCTAGATATTTAATATATTGAGAAATTGACTGAAGCTCAACTCTCATGAGAAAAAAATCTGTCAAATCATGTCTTCATTTCACAAAGATCCATATACAATTCATACTATTTTTTAGTGGGCATATCCGTACCATCTATATACGCATGTCCACGCTTATGTATATTATCACGTGTATAAAATATGTCATACGAATGTATTTTAATGAAATACACTGAGTAAATTCAATAGTAATTGATTGAGCTTAATATATTCGGACCTAAAACTAATTTAACCTATAGAAATATTGCTTACAGAAACACCATCAGTCGCACGCTACAAGTCGCAAAATTTGTTTCCAGTTAATTAATGTTTGCCATTTTCGAGCCAGATAAAAGAGAATCATGCATGCCACCGAGTTTTGTCAGTTACACGATAGATCCGCTCTATTGATCTAGTTCGACTCACTTAATTGGAAATATTTATCAATGCATTAAATGTTTTACATTATTTTTTTTATATTTTCGATAAATTATATATATTGACGGTAGAAAGGGAAAAAAAGTTACACACACAATAAATTTTACAGGAGGCGCAAAAATATCTTATTGAATGATTTAAGCCAACATCAAAACATTACATAGACACAACCTTGAAGTACATGAAGATTACATCTGGTTTTATTTACCTACTTAATAATGATACTGATTTAATGAGTTGTCAAAGAAAAATCAGTAAAATTGAATAAGTGGAAGCCTTTTTTCCTGGTTTTTAATTTCACATAAAATTCTTCTTGTAAACTTAAAAGCTAAATTTATACATTATGTTGGCATTTTCAGTTCATGACCCTTTGGTAATAAGTGAATTTAGTTGTATACATTCTGACTATTTTTTTTAATTGAGGGCTACGTCTTTTTTCCTTTCCACAGTCGATATATATTCATTTACACATGGATTGTCTAAGTGAAAAATGATAAATTATAATTATTTTAATACATAATATATCATATTTAAAATGCACATGTTTCATTTAAATACAGCTTTAATTTTATATAATTTATATATTATAATGTATTTCACTATATGATCCGTATTTAATATCCTATACAGCCGATATTTCCAAGCTATGCATGTCTCGGTATTAGTAATTATAAACTAGAATCCTAAAACTGTAGGATTTTTTAAATCCAACGATAGAGAACTGGATGCCTAATGGGTTGAAAAATTTACTGACAGCTAATTTTCGTGACTAAAATCTGACACATGTGTCTCGACGATGCAAAGATCCATTATATTCCATTATTTCTCGAGCGGTTGCCTTCGCACTGCTGAAACCCATTATGCTCTATTTTCCAAGTGGACACATTAAACAAAACAAATCTATTTATACAAAGGAAGTATGAGATTATGAATTATTTGATCAATATTTCCCATTTTTTTTTATACTTTATTTTTACTCATTTCTTTACTTTGTTTCAGCTTTCTTATTATGGCTTTTATTAACAGTACATTTCTGTAAAATTTCTTACATGCTATTATAACTTAAATATTCCTTCATAGTATTTTCTATACAAAGCTTTAAGCTCAAAATCCAGCTATATTAAGCCATGTTCAAATATGAGTTTTCCATTTAACTAAATATTGTTACGTAATTTTGAAGAAAATTTGGCTGTAGTAACTATTTAAAAACAGAATGACACCAAAGCTATTATACTGTGATAAATTTATTTATGGGCTTATCGAGATTAGTCTCATGTCGATAAAATTGCTTCGTTACTGCAGATAATGAAGGTCACACTTATTTTATGAAGCAATAATTAATTCAGTAAATTCAATATTTACACATGTTATGGTATGCAAAAAAATATTTTAACTGCTCTAAGAAAAAGAAAATCAGAACAAGCCAGTGATTATTATCGCTTTTAATTAATATTCTGTTGTTAAATGGACAAATATTACCATGGGAAAAAAATTGTATCTTAAGTAATAAACCGACAATAAAATCTTACGATACATTTGATGGACAAATTTCTTTACGATGTTTGTAAAACTGACGCGTATTTACTACATAAACTGCAAAGGTGTACATATTAAAAACATTTTTTTGTATCAGAGAATATGCACTTAGAAAAGATACAAAAAAATACCATTAAATATATTCATATCATTAACAATGATTAATTATATTTGACATACAGTAAAAAACATAGGAACACAAACGCAGAAATAAAGAAAAGTAGTTAATAAACAATTTTGGATCACTGATGCTGCGAATCATTGAAGTAATAGTACTATCTTATAAATATGTTTGCAGACAAATATTTACATGGGGATTAGTGCGGGCGGCACTGGAGCCAAATGTCATTACTTTACGGGCCGCACCGAAGCTCCTAGTGGACCGCTGGTTGCTGAACACTAACGTTAAGGCTATCTATCGTACATGTTAAGCAATCCGGGGAATGCGAATTCAATTTCCACGTCTGCCGAATTTTTAAAAATCCGAAAATGCAGGACTGGATGCCCGTTGAGTAGAGTTATTGTCTGAAAAACAATTCTCGTGAAATACATGTCTTCACATTGCAGAGATTTATATCTCCCCTCTGGGTAGATTTATATGATACTCTGTGGGAGCAAAATTGTTTAAAAAAAATAATACCTTTTTTATTATGTAAAAATGTATATTGATACACAATAGTTCAATAGAACTAGCAATTAGTCGAGAACCATCTTTAATGAAAAATATTTATAAAATAGAATATATTGCATATTCCTAAAGAGTCTATAAATATAAACTTTATCTTAATATTAACATACCACACAAATAACCAGTATTGAAAACAAGGGACGCTTAGTTTACAAAATTTTCTCTTCCTACAGGCACGGTATAAAATTTTCCGTACGAACAACAATGTGAACAAACGTAGTAAAGATTAAATTTTACCCAAAATAGAGTAGTATTTTATGCGCGTCCTTCGTAGGGAATTTAATGACACCGGATAATTTTGGCATTCATAATATCGTATCTAATGCGGTTTCATAAAGTCTAATTATGATTTGACGAAGAATTAATTAAAATTATTATATTTTTGGATACAAAATTTACCGTTGAAAAACAAAATTAAAGAGAAAATGTATTCTTAAAACCGTTTCTTCTGAACTATTTAAATAACAAACAACACCATTAACACAAGTATTTAAATTTTATTGTGTGTCTATTACACTATTTTATAAAAATCATGCTTGACGTCGTAATTTAAGCCATAATTATTCGTAAGTTTTTGCCTAAGAAGACGTTTTTAACTCTTCTTTGATATCCGCTCCTTAAGTGGAGGGTATGGAGACCACGCACCGCATCCAAGAGTTTGTCATCCGCCAGTATTCTTGCGCCTTCCAAAATTATGCTTGCATCCTGTAACTACCACGCGTTTTTAGTTATAATAGTAATAATATAGAATGAAAATGAACAAAAATAGTTGATTTTTAAGAACAATATTTTGCATTTGCCGAATCTGCGATAAATTTACCACCATATGTATGTATTTAATTAATTCACTTAAATATTATTTTAATCAAATTATTATTGGCACTATCTACGAAATATATCAAATTGAAGGAACTAATTGCTATTAAAACGTTAAAATTACTGTGTTTTGATATGAATATAATAATACAATGTATCAAATTATTAAATATCATTTAATATACATAAATGTTTATGTTATGTTGAACCTCTATGGCGTTTATAAATTCGATCATGACCAGTGCAGTACATTTATTGCCGGGGGTCAATTGTCCCAAAGCAGTCATCATAATAATAATACGAGATAGGTTTGCATAAATTGGTACCAACAAAGCGCTGTTTTGGGAGGTTTTGCGGCCCTAAAAGGTTTCCCGGATGTGTTTCACGCAATTTTCGAAAGCGCAAGTTGATAATTTTATGCGATAAAACCGGTGAATTGGAGTTATTGACAATGTGCTCTGTGTTTGTACTGTTTGAGCATACATTATTTGTATTCGTATTTTTTTTTTTTGAAAACTGAATAATATATTTATTATGACGACTTATTTTCTTGGGATACAATTATTTTTAATATAGGGTAGAGTAATGATCAAATTCTGTGAATGACTTTATTTGAATTCATATCACCAATGTATAATCCAAAACAAAGATTGTAATTTATTCATAAAACATAAATAAAGTCTTCTTGCTTCATTAAAGCGATTTCAGTATAAAGAAAAATATGTCCAACTCTTAATTAATAATAATTTTAATTAATAGTCTCGATGTTAGGTTAGTTTATAAAGAAGATTTATATTTTTCTGTAAAATATACACTTGGACTTCATAAAACATGGACATATGGTTCCAGAAAAACTTCTTGTAGTACGAATCCGTGTTAAATGAGGTTTGAAAATATCGAAAATGTTCAAAAAAAGTATCAAAGTTCAATATCATGTATTTTTTCCAATAAATCATTTCGAATATATGCGTTTACGTATCTATTTAAGATACTGAGAAAACATAACATTCTTCTTCTTTTTATACCATATTTGCTCCTAAATTGGAGCATATGGATCTACATAGTGTGCAGATATCCACCCCAAAATTAGAGTATAGGGATCTCTGCAATGTGAAGACGTCTTGACAGATTATGTTTTACGAGAATTGCTTGTTAGGTAATAGCTGAACCCAATGGGTATCCAGCCCTATATGTTTGGTTTTTAAATCTGATAGATGTGGAATCGAACCCGCATTTCCCGGATTGCTAGACGCACACGATAACTACTATGCTACCGCGTAGACTTATATAATATAAATCACTCATTATGACTATCATTTACAATCTCATTTATTTGAATCCTTTTCAAAGTGGGTTGTAAGTTTTCATTGTCAGGCGACTATTGAGAGTTTTTGGATTTAACTTTTTAAAATTGCCCAATAATTGTTTACTTTAAGCGTGTAAATCTGTATGTAGTTCATAATAACCAGCCAAGCAATGTTGTAGTTGCCTCTTGAAATTCAAACTTCTTTGCATTATATGGTAGTTTTCTATAAAACATTTTTAAAAAATTATGAAGTAACCCCAAAATTTCATTTACTGTTTTTAATGTGAAACATGAAACTGCTTCGCTGCAAATGCTTTCTTAGTGTTATGGTAGATTCGTCTAGCATTTTCATTAGTTCTTTTACGTTCAAAACAGTCACAAAACCATCTTCACCAATAACCATGATAAATGTTTTTTGTCTTTTCGTATTCATCTTCTATTGGTGGTACAACATTTTTTCCAGTGGCTACTTCTCGACAGATTTTTTTCCAACAAGCGCTTAAAACAATTTTTTGGCTATAAATCTAGTCGAATATGACGAATAGTATATTTTTATGGTGACACGGTCTAACGGTATCAAAATCAAATGAATTTTCTTAAACTGTGTTACATAAGCCGTATAATACAATAACATGCCACAATTTGTTAACAGTGTTATAGTTATACCGTGTTATACGAGGTTCTATTATATAATTATTGTAATAAACTAATCAAAGAAATAATCAATGAAACAATACTTTGATGTTTAATGAGATTATTATGACATTATATTATGCAATAGTTCAAAATGATTTTAAGATTTATTTTTTCTTGGTCACTTAATCTTTTATGTTTCTTTGTTATGATAATATATATTTTATATATCTAAAGACTAAATAAGTATTTGAAAAATAGCTATAAATTAAAAATAATTCGGTGCTAAAAAATATAGTATAATAATGAAAGGAAACGTTTATAAAAAAAAGTCATTAATTTTGGATTGCTTTTAATCAATGTACGAAGTTAATTAACATGAAATTTCAATTTAATATTCTGTTATAATAAGATATATAAGGCGTTAATTCATTTTCAGTCATATTTAATTACGTTTACTGTAATCTGGAAACGTCAAGTAAAATATTTTTGATTACGTATTTTAAGTACCCAACATTATGAGTAGAATTATTTCATTTCATTTTTTTGTATTTATTAATAATCCACTCGAGAAATTATATTTCTTTACAGTAGTCACACAAATACTTTTTTAAATATAAAATATTTAATAACTTGTGCATAAATTTAACTACGATCGAAGGATTTGGTCTTAGTATAGACAGTATTTAAGATTTTTTTAAATAAGTTCATTAATTTAAAAAAAAAAATCATTGTCAGAGCTACATCTCAGGTTAGACTTGCTTCCTCAACCAAACTTCTCCGGTCATCTCTAAGTTGTGTATTATTATAGGAATTGCTGGCAACAATGAAACTACAGCAATCTACTGCATTCGGTCTTCAAAATCAAGAACGGTCAGCATTTTCAATTTGTCTGTACCATCTTTGCTGATAATGTATGCAGTTCATTAGAAATGCTATACTGCTAAATCTAGTAATGTCTGTTTTACGATATTATTTTAATAGATCTATATAAATCTATTAATTTATTACAAATATTTTATAAATTTAACCAAATTATTTCCTGAAAACCAATACTTTTTACAGTCGTAATAAGTTTTACAGTAAAGTAAAATTATAAGTTTTTATATTTATAACCAATGTATGTTTTAGATACTAAACTACGATCAAATAATGCAGCAACATATTTTAAGATAAGCATCTCAAAAATATAAGTTTAATATTGATGCGAGATTTAGAGTGGATTTTCCAAAACTACTTAGTTAAAGTTTGAAAGGCTTGCTCTTCCGGAAAGTGATTTTCATTTCACAGCGCTACGAGAAAAATTCTCCAAAGTAGGTGTCCCTAGCCGAATTGAGATGAGTTATGATACTGTTCTTGTAAATTACGTAAAATGATATGGTATTTTAAAGTTAAAATAAAGATTTCCTATTCTATACTTTAAATATAAAAATATCATTTGTAAGATGCCATAGTTTCAGTAATATGATAAAAATAGGTATAATTACGTTAAGTAAGATCTAATTAACTCGACTTGTTACATCACGCTACCTAGGGAGGGGCAGTGATTTGGTCAACTATGGGCAACATTAAGTGTATGATATATAATATTAATAGGCATTGGTCGCATTTATTTATAGAATACCACTCGTTATATGTTACATAACAATCTACACCATAAGAGTTATTATTTTAATGTATGGGCGAGCTTTAATACAGTTTGTTTACATAAATTTATAACAATCCGCTGTAAAAAACGTCACATTTTACGTAATCGTTTAATCATATAATAGGCCTTAAGTAATCGGTTTGTTTGAAATATCCTAATATTAAATTCTAAATTATTTAATACTGGTAAGCTTCGATATGTGAGATCAGTGTTAGCGAACCGAGCTTCGCCTTCCGGCATGTTTAGACTACATTATATGTGGGCAGTGAAGATGCCAAAAGGCAAAACCTGAGTCGCTAACAGTGATCTTACATACGGAAGTTTACCAGTTTTAAATAATTTAGAATTTAAAATCAATTTCCATCAAGCACCATCAGTCGAAAATATCGATCGTAATATTAACTTACATAATATGTGAATACAATCAAAGTTATTTACATGTTTAAATGATTGAAAATAAAGTATGATATGTAATATATCCTCCCTAAGAAATTGACATATCAAACTCAATTTTCACATATAAAGAAATTCTAAAATCCAAATATGTAGGACTGAATAATCATTAAGTTAAGTAGTTAACTAACAGTAAATTCTCTTGGAAGCTTCTGCGTGTACTTTCTGGAGTGCTCATCGTCATGGTACTGAGATATATATGCTACACTTTCCAAACATACACGAACATATATTGTTAATAAAAGATGAGTTTTTATTTACGGTATTATTAAATGCAAATTATGTGTGTTGTTCTAAATTATTCAAAATAACTAAAGTTACGGAAAAGCTTTCAAAAACTCAAACTTACTCAGAAGTTAATTAACCCTCATTCCGTTACGTTTACAATGTGCATATTCGTAGTTTATTTTTTTCCTATGTTTTCAAGTAAGGTCTGTTTTGCAGCAGACAAGAGTGGTAGAGCTTCCAGAACTAAACTACTTACAGACAATCTACCGGAACGTATCGGGCAGAAACTAAGTTTGAACTGTATTACCTTCTGGATGTAGAAATGGGCAAACTGTGAACCCCTAGACCGCTCGAGAATTCAAATCTCCTGCTTATATTCAGGAGCGAAGCGGTTGGTTTAGCTTTCAAAATGATGTAGGTAAGTGTTAAATTATGGCCAAATTACAACTTAATCTTCTCAGTGTACCTATTATCATAGATACCTAGGATAACTTTATAAATTTAATAAAAGTGCTTCGATCAAAATTGTCATGTATCGTTCTTATTGTTTTACACTAGAATTAAAAAAAACATTAAACATTAAGCTTCTTCGTATACAGAACGTTTCAAAAATCACTGCGAGCTTATTTTTACGATGCATTTTTTTACCATATCTATTTTGGAAGTGGAACATACAGATTTACTAAATTTAACTACTTAAGTGTAATATATAAATTTCTGCAATATGAAGACATATTTAGAATTTTTTTTACTGAATTTGGGTTTTAGGCTTGCTCAACGCAATCCTGTTTTGTATTTTTTTTTAATATTTTTAATCCATCGTTGTGGGAATCGAATATGTCGTCTTCGGTTCCAAAGCACGCAAGCAAACATTTCGGTTACTGTATAACAAAGTGTGTTACACTTTAACAAATGAGACTCCGATATTATAAGCATAGATATATAAGATTTCATATAATTTTACGGTTGTCCAATCAGAACAAAAAAATCATTAAAACTTCCACTCTGGAGGGAATACTCCGATAAAATTTGCAGTTTAATCCGCCTCTGTTTATGAAACACCTCTCTCTCATCCACTTCCGCTCGCTTATACTTTCATGACCTGCCACCAGTGGTGCTGTGACTCAGCCGAAACGTAAATTATTCCGCAGATATGACAACCTCGCATCTCATTAAGAAACACGATTTGTGCTACGAGCAATCCGAATATCTAGGGTACTTATTTAAAGTCAAATCGACCCATTCAATTAGATTATTTAATTAGCCATGCCTGAAACAATTATGTTATATTTGTATTTCAGCATAAATATTATTATACGTACAAATGAGACCATTAAACTTTGTGATTTCAGCGTTAAATCTTTCTCTTTCTTGTGATTGTATAGGATTTTTTAGTCGTTTAAATGTGAATACATAATAATTTGTACTTTCATTATAAATTATGGATATTTATTTACAGTGTAAAATTTGGTATCCATTAGAGGACATTTACAGGCAATTACCTTATGAAGAAGGTGCTTGCTTACGGCTTATTTTTATCGTTTAAAATAATTGTATGAAATAATATAATATTTGATATTCATTTCATTCTACAACAATTTACTGTTTGAAAAAAGCTTTGTTGAAGACTTTGGATTAAAGACGATAAATATCACAAACCGATCATTTTCCATGCGAGCATTTAAACTGAATATCTTGGGTCTAGTGATTTTTTTTATATTCTAACGATGATAGTAGTTTTTCATCAATCATCCCCATTAAAATGCACCTTGTACAAAAAAAACTTAAAAGTGACAAAATAATATATTGTGTGAAATTTTATCTAATCTAACATCATCTGAGCTAACTTTATTTAATCTACCCTAACTTTAGATCTAGTTTTTTGTTCATACGATTTTAACTAATCTTGTTATACTCTATCCAATAGTGGAGTATTTGAAATCTTGTTAATGCAAATGTATATCTTGACAGATTATTTTTTACAAAAATTGGTTGTCCATTGTTTTAAAACGTCGCAGATGTAAAAATCGTACTCACATTCTCAAAAAATGAAGCACCCACGCTAATCTCTCGGCTGCCGGAGATACTAAATAAGAAACATTAAATGAAATATGGATTCGTATTTCTCGAGGTATTTCTATATTTTGGTAAATTTATGCATTGTTGATATTTGGATATAAAATGTAAAATAAAATTAAAATCTACGATCAAAGAAAATTACAAATACAGTGTAATTAATTTGAAGTATTTAATTTGAAGTATAAATCCACCATATTGATAATATACATAATTTATTTATCCAGACCTAAGAAGTAACATTTTTTAAATCTTAAACGCTTAGAAAAAACCATAAGTATAAAATATTTGAGTCTAATTCCTAAAAATATTGTAATTTTTTAATAAATGTATTTTTATAATTTTCCAGCTTTAATTCTAAAGAGGAGCATATAGATTCTCGCGGTATAAAAATGACCAATCTAGAAACAAAGCATAGTGATCTTCATCCACAAATGTAGGATTACAACCTACAACCTATATTTTAGTATATTTGAATATAATATTATATTAGGGGTGATTTGAGTACAGTTTACGATATTGACTTATTGTAATTTCAGTAGAAAGCATGATATTGTTCAGAAGAATAAGGTTCTAATCATGGCAGTAAGCTGCGAATACCTAAAAATTCTAAAGAACCTTTGACTGGTTTACAATATCGGAAACCATAAGCTCGCTACTTATGTATGTAAGTATAACGTAATAATGAATTTTATTGATAGATAAAGTAAAGAATTTAATATCTAGAATAATAATGAATTTCAGGTTAGCATTATGCTGCTTGGAAAGATTATTACGAAGCTTTTGCGTATAAGTCTATCTAAGAGATAATATGAAAGTTAACAAAAGCTCGGTCATAACAATGCATTCAAAATGTGCCATAGACTACTTTCCCAATCAGATAATATTACTGGATATTGTCTAACGGGGAATTTCCAAGAAATGAAATTATCTTCTGGTATTACATATATTGTTCCATATAATTTTGATTTTAAATGGTGAACGAAGCACGACTTTTATTGAAAAAGGATTATTGAAACCAAGCAATTCTGTGTAATTCCAATATTATATGTTTCTTTTGCAAAACATGAAGTACACAATAACTGTTTAAAATAATAAAATTCATTATCAGAAGCTTAAAGTTTCAGAGAAAGAGAGATAACAAGCCAAATGTATAGATATTAATATATTCCGGCAACTATAAAACATTTATAGGAATGATTAGTTATACTATACAATACATATTCAACAACTGCGATACATAATTCCATAACTGTACAGCTTTTACATCTACACTGCATTTGTAATAGTATTTAAATACACGTTTTTGTGTAATTTATATACTTGATATGCACATTAATTAATAAACTTTAAAATCACGAAACTTTAAATTTAATACCGTGGAAAATGATTTATCATGACATGTCTTCTATTTAAAATATCTTCATAATATATACACATATAATCTCCACTTTAAAAGAAACGTACTAAAAAATAATCGATTAAATTTACCTTAAAATATCATTATAAAATAAAGCTTATTGTTTTAAGCTGAAGTAACGTAGTATTTTTACCATATCGTTGACAAAGCACACCTTATAAATAAATATATATCTTATTAGACCAGTCATAATATAGATTAGATTATTACTGGGATATACTGTAGTCATACCTCATGATACATAATGATACAAACCTAAAGTCAATTTTTACAGTATTTAATGAAAGCTTCTTTAAAAAAAAATTAGCACTAGATTTTATTTTATATATGTTTTATGCGATGTTAAAAAAATAATAGATGCGGAATACATATATGTTTGATGCTGGTAATGCAGTTGAAAACTATAATTTATGACATGTAGATGTTGCTATAAAGGAAAACATAAAAGCCATGGTCGACGGGAGTTGGTATTATGTGTCCCGTGACAAGTTTTCCCATTGAATTGTCAGTTGTATCTAATGGTCGATAAGCTCGGCTGACAGACTCGCTTTTTCCAGAATACGGACACTAATGGCGCCATAACTTTCAGGTTTGTCATATTATTATTCTTCCTTTATCAAAAGCTCTGCTTCCTTAATATAGTTTTATGTTAAGGATTTTGAGAAACATTTTTGCTATAGATGTTCATTAACCATACTATTTCGGTCTCAAAAAATATAATATTTTATAATAATTTAACGGAATAATTTTTAAAAAATCACCTTCTGTGAAATATATAAATACATATACTGTTTTATCCGAATTATTAAAAAAAAATACTAAATTATTTAAAACTGGTAAACTTCCATATGTGAGATCACTGTTAGCG
>JAGVSQ010011479.1:0-12227 GCA_022683975.1 Rhyacophila evoluta | reverse complement strand
GCAGCCTCGTACACTAAAATTCGGATCACAGCTCTACGAGCAGAACTATTCATCGGATTTGTGATACTATGCAAGTGTGTGAAATGTGATAAATGTAATTGTGCTTGTGGCTGGTCTGGTATGTAAGTCATAATTTCAATAGAAGGGAGGCGTGACCGCAAAAGTAACAATTTACACAAATAATCCATAATGATTTCGTTACTAAACAATTTTATCTTAAACGTTATATGTTGTGTGTTTTTTTTAACATTTCGTGTCGGGCCATTCCTTTAATGCTGAGCAGACACGCCACGCGGGTTTTTCATTTCATATTATTCAAAAATATTTTATTACAATAAACACTTTCCACACAGAGCGGAATTTGTTAAAAATGACCATTATAATTATTGTATGCTGTTTAATTATTCAAAAAATTGAGCTAATCGTTTTTTGATTTGCCAAAAAAATGTTATTTCTTTATCGGCTTTAATTTACATTTTTAACCCCTCACAAAACAAACTTAACATTCCAGAAATATAACCAGATTGTACATAAATTACGTAGGTTCGCCGTAACATATTTATTTATAGCCCAGTTTTTCGTTATGTTAATATTTTCCTGTAAGCTAATTTTCAGTGTTTTCATATACATAGTAGACGCATTTACATTATGGAAAATTTGTCATTTTGTATTGTTTCATGTATTTTTAAATCTATCACATTGTCCGCTTCTCGTGAAAATCTTAAGAAAATTCCTACACATTCCTTTTCCAATCTTAGCATACTTTTGTTTAGATTCGGTAGTTTAACTAGCTGCATTACCCGGTTTTGTTCAAATAGATTCAAACTCATTCTTTATTCAGATTAATTTTATTCATCTTGTTATTGGAAATTTATTTTAATATTAGCCAGATAAAAATATGTTTTGTCTCTTATGGATCATCGGTGATGACGTTAAAAGTTAAATCTAAAACAGTTTGTCTAGAAATGGCAGTCATTATGATGTGTGAAAATTTCAAGTAGCTACTGTTCATCATTTGAGAGGAATTATTGTGACAGACAGACACACATGTATTCTCTGTTCTATAGAATAGATTATACGATTTATACATTCGTCTATACAACAATTAAATATGTGTGAGGTAGTTTGTAATTTAAATTATCTGTGATAATTAATAAATATAAATATTTGTAACCCACAGTGCGGGTGTAAGATGCCACGGGGTACACATATATTATTCTGTCCAACTAAAGACTATCTGTGGGCAATTAGCACTATCATTCTGTAATGGAATTTTGTTGAGATCGTATATTTCAGTGTCGAATCTGTTATGATCATGGATATTGTACATGATGACGCACTTTAAAAAAAGTCTGGCACTCCATAAAAGCCATCAATTTTTCACTTTGGGAACCATGTCCTATATAATATGCTTTCAACCGTCTAATTCTTTGCCAACAGGCCTCGGTGATGGCTTATCGTTTATCACATTATTTGATTTTCTATTTTTTTTAAATTTAATTTTAAGAGTATTTCTTGAGTAATTCGGTGTTTGAGAGATAGCGTGCGTTCATTGCCAATATTGTCAAATATTTAATTTACTTGGAAGTCATCTCGTATAAAACTTTAAACTTTTTTTTGTACGTGCATTGTTAGCAGAGTAAACAAAACAATTGTACACAAACAATTTGTATGTGAATCACCACCTATAAATAGCTTATATTTTCATGAAAATCAACCCAAAAAATTTTGTTAAGCTGTGATATTTTATAATCTATTCATAACATCTTCTTCATTAGTTATCAAACGGATATTAAAAAGTAACAAACAATTTATATTTAGTATTCATTTATCAGAAATTAATAATTAACAAATACCCATCTGGAAATTGATTAGGAAAAGTTTTTATTTGGAAAATCGTTGATTTATAGAGCCGAATTCGTTAGCCCTGGATTCCCGTTCCATAGTACGCGAATACCCATTGGTTGGTTATTACGGATGCTATTTCGACTTATTATCTGAAGGTTTTGTTATGTTTATGTTCTTTGTAAGTGAGTATTGTATTATTGGTTATATTTAGGAGTACTAAAAATTAGAATTACAAATCGTCTAAGAATTCGTCATACTATCCATATAACATGTATTTTATATTTTTATTGTATGTAGATAAACTGATTTTATAATGTATCGAGTCGAAGGCGATACATATGCTTATTCTCAAATTGATATTACACAAAATGTCGACGAGGGAATTTTAATATCACGTCAAATTGCGGGTTCGCGTGCAAATATCCTAAAACAAAATATCAACCATTTGCATTTTGTCGTTCATTACAAGCTAATGTTCATTCCAACGTGTTGGCAGGAAGAGAACATGGCGGCTGATCATGGGTTTCCTGGCGTGACTAAATTTACAACGGCTTTTTGAAGTCAACAATGTACGATATTTTCGATTATTTAAAGATAACACTCTGACTCTTCCCTCTACGTTACTTTCTAACTCGACATCTTAGAATTTTATTGGTACCCAAAGACGAATTCTATTCTATAAAACTGTCATGAAAGCCAACATAGTTATGTCGATTATCAAACATAGTTGCTTGTATCTGGGATTTGATTGATCAAAATTACGAATGGATTCATATTTTCAATAAACATAGATCATACCCAAACTGTAATACTACAGTTGCAACGATGTGAACATGTTTTTGTAAAAATATTATTACTTAGTAATGAGCTGTTTTGGTCTCCCAAAAGCTCATAAACGTACACATACATACCAACTGAAGCTTTTTTGTTCTTACACGTCTGAAATTTTGTATTGTATAGTTTAAATTTTTCATTCCATTGTCACTTTTTTTCTAAGCTTATCATAGAGGCTGTCAGTTATATTTTTTTTACATTTAAGCAGCCGATATTTCACCGACCATTTGAAATTGATGAATACGTATGAACTTTTGATACATCGGTAAATGACTGAATTACAGGATTTTCATTCAGTATAATAATGATAACACTATAAACGAATAATGATAGATCTGAGATTGTTATATAAACAGAAATGAAAGGATGGTTTTATTGTCAATTCGTAAACCATACGATCGTCCAGTTCGCTATGTCAATTGTGTGTCCATTCAAGTCAAATTCGAGGGTTTTTTTTGTAGAATATTTGTGATTTATTCCTACGATAAATATTATTCACTGTTTCGCTTATGTCCGAATCGCAAATATGAAAGAAAACATATCTAAATCAGGTGTATTTTATTTACGTACAGATGATATGGAACAGGGTTGACCAACAAGACGATCGCGGACTGTATATAATTCGTTTGGTTAGGGCTCAATAAAATATTCCTTGTAAGTGCTTAATGCACTGTAAAAATTTGAATTACCAATTGGATCCACATAATACTTTATATGAATCGAGCAACTTTTGTATTGTAAGATGATAAACGCGAATATTAGATAACTCAACGAATGAGACACACAATTCTTTAAAAATATCAATGAATATTCAACTGTTTTCTGATTTTATTGATTAAGTTGAAGAAATAAGGTGCAATCTTCCCGTTATTTTTTTCTGTGGCAAATATATTATCTCTATAAAAATTAATGATGTAAACAATCATAGTCCTTTACAAGTTAGCGACACATGATGCATATATTTTATTATATAAATAATGTTTTGGTCCCCGGTTAGCGTAGTTGGCAGCGTGCGCATCTAGCAATCTGGGGAAGGCGGGTTCGATTCCCCATCTGGTCGTATTTAAAAAATCTGAAAATGCAAGGCTGGATGCCCATTGAGTTGAGTAATTGTACACGATTCTCGTGAAAATAATCTGTCAAGACGTCTTCACGTTGCGGAGATCCATATACTTATAGATAAATATATAGATTTAATCACAATGTGTGGATCCATATGCTCCACTTTCGGAGCGAACATAGTATAAAAAGAAAGAAGAAAAACAGTGTTTAGTGCAATTAAAAATAAACATTTCGCCAATTTAAAAAATGTACTATTAATTATAATCTACGTATTTATGTCACATAGTCATTATATTACTTTTAATGTGTACTTTATTAAAATATTAAACAGGGCTAACCATCTAGTAATATGTAGTTATTGTATCTTTTTCATTTAGCCACACGATTAACCATTTTAAATTACAACGAAACAGTACGGTCGTTTTATTTTTATTAACACTCGGCAGTCAGTGCTCGCAGAAAACCACTTAAACACATTTTTCAGGTGTATTCAGACAATTAAAATTAGCAAAATAATGTAATGGACGCAATAACTAACACAGTTGTCCCTTTGACCCATTGTGCCCGTGCCAACAGTTCTTATATACGACCTAATGCGTTTGTAAAGTAACACAGCGCGGTTAGTGTTATCAAAAAGACTAGACAGATGACTTTTTCACTTTATATAATATTATTATCAGCGGTCTCCAATGGTATACGTCACGAACGATCGATAGTTGCACTACTGGACTTTTAGAATGCTGTAAAAGTTAGCTGGACAAATTAATGAATACATAATTGCAATGAAAGACAAGTACACATAGATAACTGAACACATGCTAGTTGAACAGGCATTCAAGCCGATGAATAATACTTTTTTATTGATGTCACTTACCTTATCTTGGCTTCAAAAATAGGCAATTCAATGTATTTTTATTTGAATTTAATCATAACGACTGTAGAAAGACAAAACGACGCAACCCACACAAAAAAATACAGGAGGAAAAAACCGTTTATTTAATGCTTTTGGATCAAAGTAAAAATATTTACAAACAACTTTGAATTGTATTAAAATTAAAAGGGGTGTTTTGTTAGTCATATTAATTTAATTAGCTATTCAAGAAAAAATCAATAAAAAGAATGTGAAGTTTTTCTTTGTGGTCGCCCTATCAATTTTTCAAACATAAAAGCTAAATTTAGATATTAATTTAACATTTGCAGCTTACATCATTTTGATAGAACGTGTATATATTGTGATTATATTTGAGTAAAACTGAAGGCCACGTCCTTTTATCTTCTATAGTCGATAAAAATCACTTGAAAATGCTTGTTGAATGGTCGATATTGTTATAGGTAAAAATAAAAAAAAAACACATGCTAAGTGGCTAAAAGTGAAACTATTTAAAAAATAAATATTTTAATCATCGTATTACTTTTTATATTAGATCTACTATGGTGATTTGAATGACCGCAATTGAGTTCACATTGCACTGCAGAAAGAAGATACATGGTTTGAGGTAGAATTTAATGAGTGAAACTATACCCCGATGCTGAAGTTGCCGAAGGTTAATGCTGCGAATTGAATCCATTGTTCTGACTCGCTTGTTATCTTCTCCACTAACGATGTGACTCTAGGAATTCAGTGCAACAACGTGTTACGTGAAGATGGCACCTTGTTACCATGAAAAAAAAGTTGAAATGTCTAATTGACATTTATCAAACCGGCACCAATATGAAATAGCTACAATAGTTAAATTGTTTATAACAATACTACAGTTGTTTTGAATTTTATATAATTTCACATATTTAAAATTTGTATTTCAAAGTATGATGTTATGTATTATGAATAATATATAGTTCATCTACCCAATGTAATAGTGTCAAGACTCAATGCAATAACACGTGTTACATAAAACTAGTACCTTGTTACACTGAAAATACATATAAATATGTTCGCTTTGATTTTTATATATGTCAGTTCAGAACTGTAATCGATATGATGGAGCCATTATTGTAGAATATTTTTATCATGTTTCCTCCGAAGGTGGAGCATACGGATTTCAATAGTAGTGTAAGGCCACTTTAAAAACGGTGTATATGAATCTCAGTAAATTCAAATATTTTTTTTATGTGAATTGATTGTTGGCCATTCGATTTACTCATTAAAATATTTAATATATTAAACAAATATCTGATCATATTTTGAATTGTTCGTAAGTGCGCGCGTTTATTCATTGGATTTTTCATGCCCACTTCAGAAATAGTTATATACAAATCTATATAACTATTTTCATTACTTGACTGTCAGCCAATTGTTCAACATATTTATCTTGGTCTCATGTCTTTTTAAAGTTTGCTGAAATATCTTAAAACATATTAAAAAAGCTGTTTTTAATTTTTTTTTAATCTTACACAGTTGTGGGATTAGAGCCTGATATCTCCAACGCACGTTTACCACTCTACCACTGTGCAAATTAGCCAAAATAAGAAGTTAGATCTGTCGATTTGGATACTTCTCGGTGAATCTCCTTTTATAATGTTTGCATAATATTATTGAATTATATTCAGGGTTGCTACGCATTTAATACAGCTATAATAAATATCAAGTAAAATCGCGTGACAACCAAATATATTTTCATATACCATCGAAAAAAAACCTATTAAATTGTAGTATTTATAATTCACCATGTTTATTTAACCATTGCAAATCATCGCAGACTGAGAATAAATACTATTAATATTTCTATTGGCAGATAAAGTCCGACCAATTGAATTAGTCCGGCGAAACAAATTAGAACTATATCAATTAAGTATTCTATACAAAGTAACGACCAAACAAAGAGGTCTCCAATATTTTCTATACCCCATTCTCCACCCCCCAATTAGTCGGGACACAGGAAATTAGATTCGGGTCTGCTTGCTTTGGCGACGGAAGGAAGTGAACTATCAATGGTATATGTGTGTGTACACTCGACACTTCATGGTGTACCTTTCAAAATTTACACACATTGTCTATGACCAGTTCGTGGCAGATGCTGTTATTGTCGGGATCGTAAGCATGACGATATTTGTATTTTTATTTCACTGTATCGTCGTCAACCGAATAAAAGCTACCATGAAACGTGAAAAAAATGATATGTATATCTAGATGGAGAATGTAAGGATTTATATAGATCAGTAGTAAGGTAAGTTTTTAAGGAACATATTATATTAATATATGTGAGCGATTGGTTAGTGTGCGCGTTATATTTTCAGGAGTAGCGGGCTTCAATCCCACAGACGCATATTATGTAGATGCAAGTATTATATTATATTTTATGTATTTAGGATGAGATTTTTAATGGTTTCATAGTCGTCATATTGTGGAGATCCATATGCTCTATGTTCGGAGAGGACATGATAAACAATATATAGCACCTGGACTATTCGTTCTTCCTGGCTTATTAAGAGATTTTTTTCAAAAAATGTATAAAATCTATGTACCAAGATAGCGCTTTTTGATGAATTTATTTTTAACAT
Source organism: Rhyacophila evoluta (assembly GCA_022683975.1). NCBI lineage: Eukaryota > Metazoa > Arthropoda > Insecta > Trichoptera > Rhyacophilidae > Rhyacophila > Rhyacophila evoluta. Next base: position 4,985 of record JAGVSQ010011479.1, on the reverse strand, counting down.
ATTAATCTTTATTTAATGCAGTGCTGCATTAATTTAAATACTGACATTTGACATTAAACCTTATTTTCTAAATTTAATATTTTATCATGGATCCATGTGAAACATTTTCCCGCATAGATTTACACATTTCACTCTTAATTCAATATTAAATCGAAATTATTCAAAACAATCCAAGGCTTAATTTTTTAGAGATTTTTTTTTTTTAACAGAGGCTCAAACATTAAAATTGGATTATCTCAAAACTCACTTTTGTACATTAACGTCTTTTGCCAGTAATACGATGATATGTAAATATTCGTGTGTTGAAATTCAAAATACATATTGCTATTTACTTACTTACTACATGACTCATTCTATAACACACCACACCTTTATTTCGCCAGAAAATCTGCTTACGTTTTATTTAGATTATAAATAACCACCTAGATATATATTGCAGATTATTTATTGTATTTATTCTTTTAATTAGATTGGAGTTTGCTCGAGTGACTAATAATAATCAAGTTTCTGTGGCCATTAGTTTAAAAAGTTGAACTCGACTGCTCTATTGTCTGCATCTGACACTGATAATTCCATGATTGACCTGTCTGTCATATTTAAATCTCACAATGAGAAACAATTTATTGTTCTCACATAAAAATGGTACAGTCCCCCATTTTCCCTCCTAAAGCGATTGTGGGAATAATTAATTAGGTATAGACGCGTCTTTATGTTGTTTTTCTGATTCAGAAATTTGTCGCATACTATTTTTTTTATATAGAAAGGAGGACAATTTACTTATTATTTTGACACCATAAAAATATAAATGTATCTTAACTCTTAAACAACGGGTGGTTAGATTCCGCGTCTGGCTATAATACAGTGGCGTAGACGTAAGCATGCGCTCCTAGAAATGCACAGCTATCGTATTTTTAATAATCCAAAAATACAAGAGTGGATGCCCACTGGATTGAGTAATTATCTAACAAACAATTCTCGTGAATAAATAATCTGTCAAGACATCTTTACATTTCGGAGATCCGTATACTGCACTTTCGGAGTGGATATCTTCACACTGTGTAGATTCATATGTGTTACTTTGGGTCCTAACATGGTATCAGAAGAACAAGAATAACATGTACCGATTATACCGTCTTTTTGTCAGTAAATTCATACGCAATGAATTCAATAAATATTTTATGCGTGGGATAGTAGGAACTAAAGCCATAAACTTTTGTGATAATTGTGTTGCTTTATTTTTAATCTACGATTGTTGACAAAAAGGTATATACATATATGTTTTATTGTATTATATTTGCAATTTACTTACTGGCTGTCAAAACTGTCCAGACGACAACGCCAGGATCCACTCCGGAATGCTTTTCTACACGTACCCATTCTTCGAGGGGTCATTTGAAATTTTTATGTGTAAAACGGGGTCGTGGACCAACATTTTTGAGAAACACTGGTATAGAGAATATCTGGCCTATGATGGTTGAAAAATACATACTACCTTTGCTAAGAAATCATTATAGTGTTTGCTAGACCACCACAGTCGTTCAAAAACTATTGGTACTTTGTAACTACCAGATTCAGCAGTCGGCACAATCATCAGCGTGGTCCGTGTGTTATAGGTCTTACAAGTAAAAAAACTTTGAAATCAAAGGTCAAATTTGCTTGTAGAAGAAGTTCTTTGGAACACAAATAAGATATTTTTAGATTGTTTGATTACAGTCTCAAAAGAACTTCGTAAAGAAATATATTATGGTCGATGATTATATCTCATTCAGCCATATATTATATATCTTTGAAAAGACATATTTGCATACTTATTAAAATGTCTAATTAAGTAAATCAACAGTCTTAACATTAATATAAATATGTCAATCCAAAGTAATTTTTCGTAAGTCGAATTAGATTTTATATTATACTAGCTTTCTTTGTTGACTTTGTCCGGGATAGGTTCAAACTTATTCATCGTTTTTTTCACCCTGTGATTATAAATCCATTTCAACACTTAGCTGCTTACAGTATTTTTAGCTTCTCGTTGATCAACTGTGACGCTGGTATAAGTTGAAAATAAAACAGTTCATCTATAAATGGCAACCAAAATGACATGTGAAAATTTCACGTGGCTGCTCCTTACCGTTTGGGATAAGTTCTTGTGACGGACAGACAATAAACTTGTATTTTCTTTAAATTTAATTACTGGCGAAAACAGCTTTATATATTGTTGACTCGCGTATTTCCAACAGGTGTGTACTTCTTTGATAAGATTTAATCCCAGAATTATTGAAATAATTAATTGTGATGTTAATAAACTATTTCGTTGAAAATGTTGAATTTGTCTTATTATATTTTAATTACATAAGTTGTGGGCGGTCTTAGTGATACAATATCTCATTTAAATTGTATTATTTGATATACTTATTTAATGTTATATGCCAACATAGTATAATCCTTGTTTACTAATCCTGTTCACCCCATTTCGTGTTTGGTTATTGTTGTTTATTCGATCCGATTTGAGGTTATCATAACCACAATCCGCAAATTAATTTTCACCTCTTTGAAGTAACATTAGATTCCTGTTGGTAAATTTTCGAATTTATCCGGCAAAGAAATAGCGAATATTGCCATATATGTTTGTAGTACATATAAATATAATATATTATGAAAAATACGTTTTTGATTATAAATTGATTGAAAATATCACCGATGGGTGCTTTATAGATATTGGTATTGTCTCCTCGGTAGCCGAGAGGTTAGCGTATGTGCTTCGGGCCCGGATATTACAGGTTAGATCACAGCTAAGAGTTTTTAAAATTCCAAAGTGGCAGAACTGGATGCCTAATTTATTCAACAATCGACTGACACACAATTTTAGTGAAAATAATCTGTCAATAAATGTCTTCACATTGCGAAGATCTATATATTCCACTTTCCGGACGTCTTCACAGTTTGTTACATAGATCGATATGATTGAATTGTTTTTAAGACCGCATGTAGAACGAATAATTTAACTTACAATAAAGAAATTGAAGATATATGAGATAAATATTGCCCAACATTATTGCCGGTGAATAATATCACTTCGGTGTACAAGTTGACGTGATTGTATGCGACTTGCGATCGGTTTACTATTATTCGGCTGTCAGTAGTTGCAAATGCTTTTGGTCTACTGTCAAATGAATTGCCTCTATCAATTTTCCGTGTCGGTTGCCATAAATAAAAAATAAACATATCCGACGCCACTTTGATTTATACATTTCGCAAATAGCGGAGGTTTATTTTGTGTTGTTTTCTATGAATTTATTGCATTGTCTCTGGTGTGTGATGTATGACTCTTTTATTTGTCGATAGTTATCTCTTTACGAATATTTATTGTATATTTACTTTGTCCTAAAAATCGTTGCATTTTATTTTTTCGTAGGTGTAAGTTTTTTGCCAAATATGAATCAACCGTCCTATATATACATAACTATGACACACGTAGGATGTTTCATACATGATTGTAACGATATTTGTTTGCATACTGATAACTCTTATTATCACAGTGATTCATTTATTTATTTTTTATATATGACGTAATTTATTTTTAATATGACTCCATTGATAACATTTGAATTGTAATTATATACTTATCTCGTGAAAAATCTAATAGGATATGTCGTCACATTGCTGAGATTCGTATACACCATTTATGGAGTTGGCATCTTTACACTGTATATACTCCACTTTGTAAGTGGACACGGTAAAAATCAATACTACTTACTTACATTTTTTTTTTACTTTCTGTGTCTTGTGATTTGCCAAAAATAATCTGTAAAAATATATGCCCAATTAAGTTACAACCAATCCTTCTGATGAATTAATATTCTCAAGAACTTTGACAAGATACGTCTTCAGATGACAGAGATCAGTATATTCCATGTTTGATGTGGATATCTTCATATTGTGGTTGAACGATTAGTAGACGCAGGGCTCCATTTACCCCATATATGCAGCCAACGCGGTTAACAGTTTTTTTAGTTGATTTTCTTGTCGTTGAAAACGTGCCAAGGTCATACTAAAATGACAGTTGTGACAACTTGTCTTCGCTGCTAATCAAATTAGTAGATTAAATTGTCAATCAGTTTTCGCCTTGAAAAACCCGAGGGCCTATCTTAAACAGTAGAAATCAATAAATTTTTCAGTTTTCAGCGTCGAAGTATGAAAATTATTTATCAGCGATCATGTTAATCAAAATTGGTATCAATGCACCCTCAAAATTATATGTATACATAAAATATCATTGAAATTTAAACCAAGTTCCATTTATAAATTAATTGTTTTAAGCCCAAATATTTTAATGTCAGAAGTGCTTAACTGTATGTTGTAGTTTAGTTATTATCAAATTTAATGTTAAGCAATATGTGGCGTACGGTTTTTTATTTCCGTCTGAAGGGTGTAATGAAAATTTCCTGAATATCGAAAGGCGTCATTATTTTCGTGAAATATTTAATGTAATCCTTATTTCATTATGCTCAATTAATGGATTCTGTCATCTACAGAAATCCGTTAGCGGTAAACCAAAGAGCGTGAGGTGCCACGCGTCACGCTCGTGATGGAATTGATGAATACGGAAGGAGTCGTAGGCAATGCTAACAATTTGGATAAGGAACGCTAAATAAATATTTTCAATACCCACTTACATAATACCAAAGTTTGTTCCACCAAATAACTAAAAGCTTGCGAGAGCTTAAAAAGCTCAAAGATTTTCAGTACACAGAAATTGGTAGGAAAAATATTATAGTTCAAGCATAATATTTTTATAAATCTAGTTATCCAGGAGTGGTTAAAACGCCCCCGGCCGATTGATAAGTATGCATGCTTCAGTGTCAAAGGTTACATGTAATATTCCATAACTGCATATTGCGAGTCGGCAATTTGGAGACCTGTGGGGTATATACACTAATTGCATCTTAGCCATATTATATAGATCCAGTGTGAATTTAGTTAATCATCAA
>JAGVSQ010011478.1:0-12227 GCA_022683975.1 Rhyacophila evoluta | reverse complement strand
ATCGAACCCGCATTCCCCGAATTGCTAGGCGCGCACGCTACCAACTACGCTACCGAGGAGACAAAAGCTTCAAGCAATTTAAGCTTCTAAAATATTTTAATTAGCATTTTCATCGCTCAATTTAATCATTTATATCGCTTGAGTATTAAAATATTGTATACTTTTTGATAGTCATGCCAGTTATGATAAACAATATAGTCTTTATAATAGTGTCACTTCAGAATTTTCTGTGGATAGATTAATATAATTCCATTCAATTAATTAAAAGTATAAGTTTAGAGCATTTACAATACGGCGTAAAAAGGGTTTGCTTTAAAAACAATTACCCAGTATAATATGAGAAATGAAAAATATTGTATACCGAGTGAACTTTTATACTAAGCATCTTCACACTGTGTAGATCCGAACGCTCGACGGTATGTTTGAAAAAAAACACTATGAAATTTCGAAAAATCGTTTGTATGTTTTTAAATTGAAAAGCCGAGAAAAGTAGTTTTAAAAATAATTCGTAAAGTTTTTTTTTTTTTTTGTTGGCACCCTTACACGCTCGAAATTTACGAGTGCATATGACAGATGCATTTCGAATTGCCATGCCAACAGTTGCTCCTTAGCCCGGGGTTCCAAGTTGAATTTAAAAACTGCTGATCTGCGAGAGAGAGGTCTGTCGATAAAATCGAAACGCTGCCAATAAATAAATATGTTTCTACAGAATCCTGCTCCGGTCGACTGTCTGACGTTTATACAATTGAATTGGATGAAAATTCTACGATCCATATCTTCTCTTAGCTACATAAATGAATAATATCCTTTCACGATAAAAAATATATCTTATTCTTATTGCGCTCGGATATTTTCTCTTTGAAGTGAAACTTTTGTCTCTCGACTCGATTTGTCTACATTATATTCTTTTATCTTATTATAAAAAAACTGTCCTCTTACCGTTTATAACATTTAAGCTTTTGTATTTTATAAGATTATTCTAATATTTTTTCTGCTTTATTATAGAGCGTGCATATTGAAATATATCTCAATACCGACCTATTAAAGTATCATTCTACCTCTATTTGCTTAGATTATTTAAACTTGAGTATTATTAATAATATTTTAAGCTGATGATGCAATAGTTTGCAGTTGGATCTTATGTTATCTAAAGATACGTAGGCTTAAAAAAAGCGTCTGTAAGCAGTTAGCACCTTTACTTACTACACGCTCTTAATTTTTGTCAAAAATTAATACTAATTCCGTACTCACGTGAACATGTTTCCCCTTAGAATTATTTCTACCACATCCTGTATTTCTCGCATCGTCTAGTTCCATTCACCGAGACTTGCCTTGTGAAATTATTGAGGTTTTAATTTCAACTTTGACAATATACTGCAAAATTAATTGAGCAGACTCAAATTCGTCAATCTAATCTGTATGTTTAATCACTAAATCGCTACTCTGTATAACGTTGTTTATTAACAAACCGAATTGTTGTAATTTTCTCCGTGTACCTTATCTCAGTAAAGCATATGGATCTTCACGATGTGAAGATGTCTGCTACGGAAATCGAGTATATGGATGTCCTCCAAAGACTTATGTTGGTAGATTTTTTACGAGAAATGGTTATCATCTAATTGCTCAACCCGCCGGGTACCCAGTCCTACATCTTAAGATTTTTTTAACAAGCAGCTGTAGGAATGGAACTTGTAATCTTCGGCTCCGAAACGTGCAAGCTAACGCCTGGGCTGACTAATGGCCTGACTACCTAGCGTTATAGGGACAATAAAACTTTACAAGACTTGAAAGAAAAACAGCATTGTTTCGTACAATAATTCTTAGATAAAAAATATTGTAAACAACAAAAATAAATGATGTCTCACGGCGATGCAAAGAGAGGTAGGCAGGTATCAGGGTACACGGACAGACAAGTCAATTTAGAAGATTAACAGCTGGTAATCAGCGTAAAACAAGGCCAATAAACGTGTTTAAAATACCGCAACCGACGTCGGACATCCCGAGCGGTCGGTTTTGAGTAATGGCCCCGAACACACGCTGTTTAATGTCGGACATTTCATTGATTCTGCACGAGAAGCGTCGTGGGCGATTTTGGCAAATTTGTCCCATGGGATCCCACATTTAATAATATCATTATTAAAATGACTGATTAATAATACGGTATTTATTTTGATATACGTCCACACCCTTAATATTTATATGCTCTACCTTATTCACAAAAAAATCGTCAAACTCTTGGAAAATATTTTTTTAAATTTCAAATCGTCATATCCGAGCATATATATCTTCTTCTTTTTCTTACATATCCTCTCCCTAAGTGAAGCATATGGACACCACGTGCCACCTGCAGGAGTCCCTGTTGCCAGCCAGTATTTTTGCTTCCTCCCAGCTCATACCTGCATCCCCTAACCCATGTGGACTAGTAATTTATTTATCAACTTTGGCGTTATTATTTTTAAAAAATGTATGAAGTGTATCGAACCTTTTTATTTCAACACTAGAGGATATATAATCAAGTATGAGTGTTGCCAATTAAAAATGTTTGCTACCTGTTTATAATGATTACATCTAAGTGTATATTTAATTCGAGATAAAAAACTGATGTATGGGCAAATAAATGACAGCAGATAATTATATGGTCGAGAGTTGCTACCGCCTTGCAAGCTCCCTCACATTAAACCTCCATTAGCGTAGCCCAACACTTCGCGACAGGAGCACTGAAGACGTGCGTGCAGGTAATCGCCCTGATACACATCTACGGACTGCCGTATCGCATTACGTGAGCTGGTAATCCTATTTGTTCGTTGCCCACTCGCTTTAGTGCACAAAATCCTACCTGAACAAACCGACGTTGCAGTATGATACGGCGTTTGAGAGATTTTTAACACTGATCTTGCGGAGTTTACCCATGGCTGAAGTAAATTATCGGAATAACAAAAAATAGTTAATAAATATTTACCCACATTTTGATTGAAGAGATTTTTTAATTTTGGAAAAGGGGAATGTTTTACCACCAAGTGAAGTGTGAAAAATCAATTTGATAATGATAAAGTAATTTTTAAGATGTACGTACTGCATACTAGTTGTATAAACCGGCTTTGCCTTGGATATATTGAAACTCATTCTTTATAAACGTCAATTTTACTAACCGTATGCACGCCAACGACTCACCGGTGAGTCGGGCGATGACGTGCCCTGTACGCCAACGACTCACTCGTGAGTCGGCACGATTACTCTTACCAAACAAATATTCTAATTCTGGAAAATGGTTTCGACGTAAACTCATTAAATCTTAATGCATATGCATGAAACATATGATGCGAGATCACACCAAACATCTGAGTCTCAAATATTGTAAGTCAAATTATTTTAGATGTTTTAATATCTCGAAAATCTCTGGCGTACAGAGCAAGATCATGTACATCGCGGCTGGTAGTTAGAGAGTTAATTATGTTATTGCAATATTATTATAAGACTTGGCCGTATGCAATATGCTAAGTCTCTTCTTGATTATCAGTGATGATGTTAAATGCTGAAAGTAAAAGTTGACCTCAAAATGGTAGTCACATTGACAAACAAAAATTTCACTTCGCTAATGTTCCCATTTTGGCCGGAGTTCTTGTAACAGACAGACACACATCTATTTTATGTTATACTCGTAATATAGATTCAGTTTCTGAATTTGAAACATTTCCACCATTCATATTATATGGATATTTTTTGTTTCTTATCTTAGTTTACTGCCAATACTGAACACAGTATCAACGGTCGACTTGAATGATTTGACATTTACTTGTGGGATGTCGGTATTGTTCATTAGAATACCCCAATCTCTGGATCCGACTCGCGCACTCTAACCTCTCGGCTACCAGGGAGACGGTGAGGGTTTGTATGTACCTAATACAAAGTCTGTTATCTAATACAATACGTCTGCCTCAATAATCCACTCCACTTTTGGAGTAAACATGGTGAATAAAATACAAACTTCGTAATAAGCTTCAAATATACTTTTAAAAACAATTTACAGCCTTTAAAAATGTGATTTAATTTTCTGATTTATCTCGACGTGACAGTAGTTATTCTAGTTTTTAAAACGAAGCAATCTTGTCGTTTTATATTGTCATCAAACCGTGTAATTGCATTTATTTTTTTCTTATAAAATAAATCCCGTGCGTTGCGTGCCTGTCATGAAAATAAAATAAATAAATAAATCGCCGTCTTCATCGCCTGTTTGCTTGAAAGGCTGTTTATTTGCTCGCGTGACTGCGAGTCCCGGTTTCCAAGTCTTGTCGGTAATTCAATATTCCGCATGGCTTTTGTATCAATTGGCGTCGGCGGCAGCTGCCTACCGTGGTATAAATATACAGTATAGAGCCGTAAAGTGCCTGCATTGGTAATAAATGGGTTACAAGACAGGGCCTAGCTACCGGTTATTTATGTGTTTCGTGAAATTCAGGGATTTTTGTAATACAAAATACCGGTATACATTTTACTATTTAAATTATGACTTTATAACGTAAGTACTTGTTTAATGATTTTTTCAGCTCCTAAACTATTTCGCATGTTTGAAATACGTAATATTATACATTATGCATATCCACTAATAAAATTCATCGGTCTGTGGTCTGTTTTTCCATGTATCACTTCCATAGTAACTAGTGATGAAACTGTATACTTAATTAATATTCATTATATATTTATAATAAGTGAACAATAAGAATTCATTTTGCTATTTTTTACTTTATTATATTTTGTTCCTCAATACTTTTCGTGTACATGTGTTTGTATATGAAACTGCACAGTTAAAAATACATTATATTTATAAGAATAAAAAACAAACCATTACAACTGTATAGATCTCTACGATAAAATATGCATGCGTCCAATAAAGTAACTTGTGAAATTAAGATTGCACATAAATTACCTATTGCAATAAAAGTCCACCAGCTTGTTCTAAAACCGAAATACCGATAAAATAAAAATTTTGCTAGCCCTACCCTACATAAAAGCTAGACGACTCTTTCGAGGTATTACAGTAGGCAAAATATCCCGACGGCAAAATAAATCACTTGAAGATCCGGCGGGAAATGTCGGCCACAGGGTTAGGGAGGCGTTGTATTTCAAATGGGAAATTTGCCGCTAATAACCAACCCTACTGGTAATTACAAAATCTCCCAATACAGCATTTGATTGAGAAGGCAAATTACTTGCAAAAAACAAAACAACATTTTTTTTTAACTCAAGCTAAGATTTTGGTTGGTATTACATAACCAAACTGTATCCAGTATTGTCGGAGTTGAATTTATCCATTAATTAATTGCTGTTACGAACAAATAAATTACTAAATGTGTTCTCCAATCCAACCGCCCCGTCCTCACACTTGCTCGTCGGGTAATCATGTCTATCCCAGAGCTCTAAAATCTAGAAGCTATCTAATATAAATTCAGCCGGCATGTCCCAGTAATCAATATAAATCACCAAAGATTTTTTTAAATCAACCCTTTAAATACTAAAAAATGACATAGCGCTGTTTGCAAGAACACCGTGAAGTGCTAGAAGCAATTATTTCATATCTAACCTTTTTTGAATTGTCACACATAATTAACACGAAAGCCATGTTTAAAATCTACAATGCGTTTCTTATTAAACATACGTAGAATGATGGTACATTCCGCATATCCTATAGATGCCTATTCTAGAATTTTGGAACTTGAACTTGAATGCTTTGAATTTGGATATGAGCAGCCACATAATTAATTAAGTTGATTTCAGTTATGTATTGTGTATTTATTACTCAGTGATTTCAATTCCGAAAATTAATCAGAGTATAACAAGCTGTATTGCGTGAATATTCGAGAAAGCTTTTTAGAAAGAATGGATGAAGACTTTTTGATGTGACATCCAAGACCTATAGCATCTCTTTCAAATCGCTTTAATATTTTATTCCTTTCAGTAGGCGAGCGCGATCAATAACCAAACCGACATGCGATATATCAGTAGTAAAATGACAAAAGACGTCTAACCGCCGCGTATTTTCTACCCTCCATTCGTTTAACTACTTTACCCCACGACATAGAAGAACTTTGTATTATTTATTTTGTCGTAAGTTCTTAGAAACAGTATTTGATTGTTTGCCACTGTTTTATATAAACTTTAGTCTTCTTCTTCTTTCATATCCACTCACTAAGTGGAGCATATGGACAACACGTGCCGTCTGCCAGTCAGAATTCTTGTGCCCTCCCAGGTCATTCATACCTACATCCCGTATCTCCGCCGAACACATTATATAGATATTATAATATTTAGCGGCCTTCCGGGATAGCGAGAACCGGTCAGACTCGTTAGAGCATCCGCACTATGTGGCTTATACAAGTCCAGCGTTGCAGTTTCACTTTGTCGGTAATTAATGGCTGCATGGTTCGTCTTCTTATTTCATTGTTTCGAACGAATTCATACCGCAGTATCCCCAGAATCAGCATTTGTTCTCAAAGCTTAAAATACGGTTGTGTTGGGTTTTTGTTGGGTTCCATGTTTCAAAACCGTACAGCAGCACCGTCATAATGCATGCGTTAAACAGGCGGCATTTGGTCTTTACCTAGGTATATAAAACTGTCGACACTCTCGATGGTCTGTCCATCGTTGGTCAGAGGAAAATCAGGATCTGGGCAGGCATGGTTGCAAATGATGTATATTATGGAGTAGATACTGTTACAACAGTCATTTCACCGATATAGCGTTCATTAAAGAGAGTTCATTGAGATTTATTTTGTTAAAAAATAGTATAACATTAAATCATTCTCTGAAAAGCCTACAGGTGAAGATATACAAACACTCGGCGCTCTATTCCATATTTTTTGAAAGCTTCCAAAAACAAAGGAGTATCGCTTGAATGCTTCATGAGAATAATACAAGTAAATCAATCACTTTGTTTGATTTATAGAGGCCCATTTATATAGATTTTTTGCATTATATACAGTTACTAATATATTTAAATCTGGACAAAATTTTCTGTGCCGATGTGATTGCAAAAAAATTCTCAAACAACGAACATGGTTAGTACGCGATTGAATTTATTTAATACGTTCCTTTATCTCAAATTTTATTTCAGCAGGCAGCCCACTTTTTAATCACACTACTTCCTTTGCGACGCGATAAGCCAGATTGCGGAAGTTGCCAGATAAAAAAAAATAGTTATTTTTGGTAAAATCACACTTGATATCTGAATGCTACCAACTACATATTCACATTATATGAAAGTATGCCAATAATTTAAAAATATTGTGGTTTATAAATTTAAAATTGAATTTATTTGCCATTTTATTGTTTAGTAAATATTCTGTGGTTTATTTCTTATCGCTCATAATTTGTCTGCCACTTATTTAGTGGCTACATTATCTTGAATAACGAGTATATATTTTTTATCAATGTGGTCAGTGTACAATAGATTGTTTTTCATTTCCTAGAGAAATGATGAATATTTTATACATTTCAGAATTGTTAAAAATTATCACTTCGGTAAAAATTGATATTATATTGCGCTGGATTTCACTCCAGGACAATTATTAGTCTTTTTATGCAGTCACTTTCCTTACGCTAGGGTATACATCCTTATAAATGATGTACTAATGAGGCTTTGACGAGAAGTAAGCATATTATATTACTTAGTATTTTTAGTTTTAGAAATTAAAACACAAAGTTTTATTTGGTGGCAGGCTTGTTAGTCAAAACTGTTTGCCTGTAGATAAAACTCATACTGTCTGCAATAATGTGATTATAAATATAAATAATGTTTATTCATACGAGCCCTTGTAAAATTACTACTACGTGATTGTCACATTGTTCTCTCAACGTAAAAATAAATAATGCCATTACTTTTTAAACCACATTTGGTTTGACTATATTCCACTTAAAAGTTCTGTTCACTCTAGTGTGATGAATTAATATTCCATACAATTATAATGCCACGTTTCTCATTAGGCTCATATGCGCCGTGTAATAAATTACAGCAAGTTGGCATGTATGACGCATTAATTTTCGGTTTACGTTTTGTCTATGAATCGCGAATAGACGTCGACGCCGATAAAGCTCCCGAAGGCAGGGCGTCGAAATTCGCTGAATTTATTAAGCTCCCATCAAAATAAAGCTAAGCGCCCCGTCTAAGCCACACAATGGCATCGTAAAATAATTTTATTGCAAGCCTACCTTACATATTGCCTTTTACTACTTTGTCGCTCCTTATCTAGGCTCGGAAATACTGCTAAATCTGCACAATTTACAGTAAACTCAACCGTCGTTTGAACAATAATGGCTTTAATTATTGAACACCAGGACATCAGCAGCCGGTTTAAGAGCAGATACAGCATTTTATTTATTCGAAGGATTGATAAAACGAACGGAAGCAGTACCGCAGGAAAACTACTTGGCTTAGAGATGGCTGATAGAACTATTTCCATGTGCCATATTCATATAAAATTTAAACGCATTTTTCTATTTCATTTTTTACAATGTGGCATCTCTTTTAACGTGTCCGCTCTAATAATGTAACTTATAAAACTCGGAAGTGTGAAGATAACCACACCAAAAATGTAGTATTAAATATGGATCTCCGCCCTGTGAAGACATAATTTTACAGACGATATCGATATTCAACAAAAAGAAATTGAACTAAAGAGAAAATTTTATAAAGAAAATATCACAAAATGGCTCTACCAAGAAATGTTCTATTAAAAAAATATATAAATAATATTCATAATAATTTGATTTGTAAGGTTTTAAATTCTAAGAACAGCGGTACACTAGAGACTCCAATTGAGTATCATCACATACATGCAGAAACTTATTGTTAATGGACATACAGCGAATTTTGTATTTGAAATATAACTTTTAGGAATACTAAAACTACAAATATGGGGATAATTTCAATGATCAAGTGTATAAATGACAGCTTCATTCCAAAAATAAATAAATCAACTCAGTCTTTTTAAATAGCAACCTACTAATTTTAGTTATCTGGTTTGAGTGATAAGTTTTATTTACTACAATCAAGTTATTTATTTTCACCCTTATAAAGCATTCCAGATGTTACTGCGCTTAAATATGTGAATATAAATTATTGTGCAAACGTGAATATATTACGCATATCACTTCTGGAGTAATTCATTAAAAGTCCCTTATTCCTTGGGCATTTAAGGGACATCCCCTCGTTACTAGACGACTCGAGTATCTCGTTTCTTCGAGCCGAAAGAAAGCTTTGGAATGATGTTCAAGCAATCTCGTATGAATTGTGTGCAGGGAAGGGAATTACCCGAGACATACATGAGTCGTTCATCCCCTTTTTCTTTAGTTCGACCCTCGCAGCAGTAGATTTCGACTGGATTTTATTTTATCCATGGGGATTTCTACATGACTCGGCTTGTATAAAAAGGTTTCTATAATTAATTACACGTCATTTAGGAAAGTTTGAGAAAATTTGACATCGAATAAACACAGTAACATTCTTATACGAGGATGACAATAAATACATATGAGCATCAAAAATACCTATTCGACTTCATATTATCAACTTGAAATAATTTAAAAATTCCATCGAAGGTTAAAGTATATAAATCAGCCTATAAGCTCATGTGACCATAAATAGAAGATATTTCGTTATACCAAATATGGTTAAATGGATTTTAATTATAAAAATTAACTTTGATTAGATTTGTCAATCAAATTTGTACTTCATTCCAGTGAAATGTTCTTTGGTATTTTTGTATTAACGTTCGTTTGGTTCAACAAACATTCCTTATTTTTACGATTTAATTACTTCGGTATTCATTTTAAAGAGATTTGTTCGTTATATGAAAAATATTTTAATTCCGAACACTCTAAATCTTAATTAACAATGTAATTAATAATAGAACTTTATCTTAGTTATTTGTATATTTAAAGTTACACTGCAAAGAAATAAGAAAATACTTACAATAGTTCAGATAGTATGACTTTTTCTTCATACATATCCACTCCTTAAGCAGGATATATCGATATCCCATGGCGCCTCCAAGATTCCCTGTCACCAGCCAATACTTTTACATCCCGGAGTTTCGCCGAATACATCAATGTAGCGGCAATTCAAGACGCCGTAATCCAGGCCACGTTACCATGAAATCAGACTTTGAGGCATCCGCAACACAACCAGGCTCAACATCGCAGCTTCCCTTTTTTCAGTTACAATTACTATGGCTATAAAAGCTTCAAAAACAACTTTAAATATTATCTTGAATATAAATAAAATAAAGTCTTTAGTCCACAATGAATTTAAACAAGAAAAATTTAGACAAAAATGAACTGAAATTACGAAAAAAAAAAATCTTATTATCGTCTCGCATTTCTTCCGTACTCACCGTTTGTCTTTTTTTGTAGTAGTTTTTTCTCCCCTCCGTCTACATCGCAGAATAAAGTAATACATATCTCCTCAACTTGGTTTATATTTTTACCTACACGTCGCAACTCACAATAGATATGCCTCGCTTTCCTTTTCCATACTTATTTGATTTCCATCTTTTTTCATTTCACATAAAACCTCCGTAGTATTTTTGTCGGAATTACGTTTTTTTCTCTCTTCCTTCTGTATTGGCTTTTTTTTGTTTACGAGACAGAATAATAAAATTGCTATACGAGTATAAAATGATTTCATATCTTTACGTATTTGTCTGCTAAAGTAATATATACTTACAATATCTTTTATTATATCATGTTATTTTAATTTATGTACATACTTATATCCGGTTTATTTGGATTTCATGCTTTCTCGTATTTGTATTTATATTCCACGATATATTAGTAAATCTCTTTATTGTTTATATCTTATAGGCCAGTTGCTGAGTAACAAAAAATACGTAAAAGAATATTAATTCAGGGTAAAGGTTTTATGTTTTTTAATCGGTTCAGGTATGGCCCAGTATGATTATCTTAAGTTTTCCCCCACCGCCGAGGTGAGCTCAATTAGCTAGGTAGATAAAAGCAACCTAAAATGGGGCGTTTTCCAAATTTTACAAAATAATGTCCAGCTAACTTAACAAACTTCTTCTTTCCATGCCTGAAAAGTGATGAGGTAGCATCACAACCACTGAAAGCATGAAAGAATAGAAGAGCGTTTTTTACGCATTGAGAATGAATGAGAGAGAATGCTGAAGAGAACAGTTTGCTCGGTAACTTTGAAATCGGGCATGTTATAATAATTCAATAATAACAATTGAAGCATCCTATATGAATGCATGGTTTATTTGTTATTTCATTTTATGTCGGTAGACTGATCTTATAGCCTTATATCAAATACACTTAGGATTATCCAACATTAGTAATGTTCCGTTTTCAGTAAAAAAATAATGTTTATTTCTTAATATTAAATCCTTTGTTGAATTTAATAAATAAGTTGGTTAAAAAAATTACATCAATATGTATACTATAATTATATACGTTCGAAATACAATATTTTGGACATGTCTGGGTTTGATTTGCAATAAATGTTGTATTTAAAGATCGGTTTGTTTGCATTTTTTCATCTCTGTTCCATTGTGTTATTAACAATGACTGCTTCTGAATGCTTCACACATATTAAATATCACCATTTGCAATTCCAAATCGGCCATTCGATCTCTGCGCAGTTAACCGATAATATTATTACTTCGCATAGTGAAAAGAAAGTGTCACAAAAGCCTCGTATTATGAAATAATGTGGCTAGATAATAAATCTAATACCAGATCACGAAAGGGAGAAAAGCGAAACTAAACTGGTGTGTTACGACTGTCACATGACACTTACTCGCCTGTCAGTTTTAGTTATGTACATCATGACGTGTCGGTTTTCCGGTATACCGGTTTTAAAACTATTTTATAATATATACTCCACTCGTTAATTTTATATCGTAGTAATACTTTGTGGGTAGACAAAAATTTAATTTTTATACCGGGATCATTTATGTTTCTTTGTATGGAAAATTATATGCAAAAAAACACAATTACCAATAGTATGCCATAAACAGAAAACATCCTTATACATACATTATAGTTACTGAAAACCATATCAACGTATTTGCTATGTTTTTCAATAACTTTCCTCTAATTTTTAAGCCACAGGATTGATTTTGACCTCGAATACTATCACATAGTAAGTTATATTTCATTCACCAGCTAGAGAGTGGATCGGTTGTTTGGGCCCCGAATCAGTTGAAATACGACCTCAT
>JAGVSQ010011477.1:0-12228 GCA_022683975.1 Rhyacophila evoluta | reverse complement strand
GTGTGAGCACTTCAATGTGTGCGCAGATGTCATGTAAGCACTTATCATGCGTGCACTTGTCTATGTGTGCACTTGTCATGTGAGTACTTGTCATGTCTGCAGCTGGCATGCGTGTAGCTGTCTGGTTACCCTAAAGGTTACCCTTTAAGTTTGAAAAAGATGGCTTGTGAAATTTGCGACTAAGAAAAAAGGCTTCTACCTAATCATTTTTTTCGGTTTTTCTTAAATAACTTATTAAATTAACATCATATAAGATTATTAATAGTAAATAGAATATCAGTTTTAGTCTTCATACACTTCAAAGTTGTGCCTACGTAATGTTTTAATTTTGGCTCAAAATTTTCCAATAAACGTTTTTGCGCTCCCGTAAATTTTTTTCTACATGTGTTACATTATTTTCCTTGCTTATTAAATTAATATCATATTAAGTAAATAATACAACAGTTTTAGCCGTCATGTACTTTAAGGTTGCGTCAATGTAATGTTTTGTCTTTGGCTCAAAATCGTTAAATAGACGTTTTTCGTCTCCTGTAAAATTTGGTCTGTGCGAGTGACGGCCCTTTCAGTCCCACAGTTGATATCATTGTTTAGCAGTTAAAGCGTTAAGCATAAACGTCTTTAATAGTTCGGTTGTTTGTGGTTTTAACAGGTAGAGTAAAAAGATAAAGTTATCGATTCAATTCAACAACCCAATGCGGCTTAAATATTAACTGGCTGTATTATATCTTATAGCTTAAAACAAATAACTTTATCAACAGCAGTCAACAAGACGGCGATGATGGAAATCTCTTTGGCAAACTTTGCAGATTAAAAGCTGAATCCTTCTCTGTTTACTCTTAGAATTTGATCTACTTCACTGGAGTCGGGGAAATCGAGAATTTCAGATATGCTTACGTAGTTGGGTTCAGTGACTTGCACGAGATTTCTGGCCGGCGGGGTAAAAAAAAAAAGCTCTCAAGGTAAAGAAAGCTTTAATTATTTATTGAGAAATAATTATTTTTGACATCTTACTTAAATTTCAAACATTATCTCGAGATTTTTACTATGATTCATAACATAATAAATTAGTCTAAATACATTTGTTTTCTTCTCCTATATCTGCTACATCTCCACATTCGTTATGTTGACGGAAATGAAAGTGAAGTTTTGGAAAGTTTTTATGCTTTGTTGTGTGTGCTTTAAAACTTAATAATATCACATACAAATTAATAATCGTGTATTTTGTCATTTTTGCTACGCCGAGTATGAGGTTAGGTTAGATATGTATCTTATATGGTTAGGCTAGGTATCGATCTCAACATTATTAAAAAGATCACACCAAGAGTAATGAATTTGAATCTGAATGAATGTTAAGACTTCCTTCAGTAATTTTTTTAGACGATATTTGACCATCGCCCAAATGTCAAACTCATTTCTTTATATTTTGGCTTATTAAATTTCGCGCAGATGTGGGATTTGAACCTTCAGTTTACGGCTCCAAAGCACGTATGATATTCTCTCAGCTACCAAGATGAGAAGTATTTTTATTTATTATAAAAAACGAGATTCCTAATTTTTCTATGAGAATTACTTGTCAGCCATGTGACAGCATTCAATCCTGTATCTTAAGACATTTCAAAATCCTGCAGCTTTGTCTTTGGCTTACCTCGGTGGCCGAAAGGTTAACGTACGCGCTTTGGATTCAAATATTGCAAGCTAATTAAAAAAGTGAATTAAAATACAATTTACGAATTCACTCATTGGACTTGATCATTTTTGTTCACTTGAAAATTGGTGTATTTAGACATATATCTCAATAACTCAAAGAACTAATTAATAAAAATATATTTAAGATAACGTTGAATATATTATAAATAATTGAGTAATCCATTAAATAATCTAGCTCATATAATTAAACTGATGCACCATTTGATCTCAATAAACTCTCCTTTAGGAAATATTAGCCTATTATGGATGTGAATACTGTTGTAATATAGTTTTTTCTTGAATTAATTGGTCCATCGAAAGAAAGCTCACTGAGAAAAAAAAGCTTCATACTTAAAACTTACAGACAAAGATGGCTATCTGCCACTGGTCCTAATTTCTGATTCATAACGATTACAACTACACCAATCTTGAATAAGTTGGAAACTCTGCGAAAGCGTTTCTAAACTTTGTTATTTAATTTTGTTAATTTTTATTAAGTCTGTTTATTTAATTATGTAAACAAATTCAATGTTTTAAAAAAGTTTTATGATTTAGTTACATCTTTTTTTTGTAATAATTAAATCAATTATTTAGCTTATGATTTATATTTATTCTTCTTCCACATTCAGCCTCTAAGTGGAGCATATGGACACCACATAATGCCTTCAAGAATCCCTGTCGCTCGTCACTATTATTACGCCATCCCAGATTATACCCGTAGTAATTCGACCGAATACATTCTATAGATTGTATTTACCGGCCTTTCAGGATGACGAGAACTGATCGACTTAAAAATGGGCATTCCTTATATAATATTTAAATTTATAATCGATTTAGTAAAATTTAATTTAACCCGTTGAGTACTAATCATTGATACATCATCATTCGCGATATCAGCGGGAAATGCTAACAACGATAATTTCGTGTCTTTGCATCTAGTGTTCTTTTTTAAATATTTTGTACAGTAAATATTCAAAGTGATTGGTAATTTTTATTAAAAGAATTTATTTTATTAAAAATAAAATAAATTCTTCACGATCACTTTATAACTAGAAATTTAAAATTCAAAAATAAAATTATAGCAACCTAAGTATTAAATAATCAACTAAAGTCTTAAACAACGTTTTTTAATAACGTTCATTACACAATAATTGTTCATTTTTAATTTTCCAACGCAAAATACAAATCATACCTTAAAATCAACATGATTTGAAAAAATATACAATTTTGATCTCATGGAACATCACAATGTGGATCTCCATAATGTGAAAAATCGTCATAGTATTTTTTCACAATCAGTAATAAGCCAATTACTAAGCACGTTAGGAAGCCATATCTGTTGTCATTGATACGTCAGTGCCTTATACTTATACTTGATTAATTTGATTTGGGAAAAACTTATTACCAAAACGAAACGGATTTAGCTGCTTATCTCCGGTTGGTACAAATAATTAAACAAAACCATAAGAAATTGCACAAAAATATCTCAGTAATTTTTTTAAGTCATATTTAGATCCGACTCAAGGTACCGGCAACACGAGCAGTTGCCCGGGGCGCCATGTGCTTAGGGTGACAATTAATGATCTCCTAAAAAAAAACGAAAATTATAAATTTAATATTGTTTTAATGTGACGTTTTTAATATTAAGTAAGGCAGGTTTGTGTGTCTAAAGTGAGTTATTTTGAATGACACTCAAAGATGCGAGGTGAAAAAATGAATTTAAATTCACGCGGAGTTTATTACTATAATTTGCATAACTGTACGATGCGTTTTCAGATAGTAGACTCATTACTTTAATTTTAGTTTTTTTTTTACGTTTTTTTTTAACAATTATACTGGTACCAAAGTTTACCAGGGCGCAAGAAACCATAGGGGCCGACCCTATTCATATTGATATATAATATTTGTTTCCATTAAAACATTACCAGGTACGAATAACACATCTTGGGATTTTCAATGGTTTAATCTGATAATCAAGATTTGATTCATTTATATAACGACGATCGTAATGGTGGTTTATTAGTTTTAGACAATTTGTAAGGCAAGGTTGCGTTTGGATGGCAGATGTTCGCACCGTTTAAAAGGTGTATTGCTTAACATCGCTCACGTGTTTCACGTGTTTAATGTCTGTACTCGTACATTAACCCCTTCGACGCTGAGATATTTTTCGTATTATAAACTATAAAATGACTCTTATAAATATAATTCATAATAACTTCGAAGATCTTAAAAGTTTGAATGGCGGTGTGGATTTTCTCAGTATTATGCAAGTCTTTAAAATGCCGCTTCTCTTGCGCTCCAAAATCATGTCTATTTGGTTTCTCTATTTTTGTATATTTGAATTTCGAACTTTCACCCAAAACCTTGTAATTTCTCGTTTGTTAAATTCTCTATTTCCGCAAATTTGGATATTCAATGACGGCACCCCCACATGGTTCGTACGTTAGAAGCATTTTTTTTTTATATACCATGTTCGCTATCAACATGGAGCATATGGATCTACACAGTGTAAAGATATCCACTCCTAAAGGGGAGTATACAGATCTCCGTAATGTGAAGACGTCTTGACAGATTATATTTCACGAGAATTGTTCGTTGGACAATAACTCAACCCAATGGGCATCCAGTCCTGCATTTTCAATTTTTTTAAATTTGACAGATGGGGAATCGAACCCGCATTTCTCGGATGGCTAGGCGCGCACGCTATCTACTACGCTACAGGAGAGAAAAATTAATTTGTAATTAATTTCGCTACTTTTACCGCCCGTTACATGATGCTGCCTGAGGCAACCGTGTTTTTTTCTCATAGAACGCCACGGCCCTGATTAGTCAGTGTGTACCAATTGAGAATAAGTAGAGAAGTTTGTTTTTTCCCAAATCAAGTTACTTATCAGGTTAAGTATAATATTATGCGTTGGCAAGCTTAGAATAAGGATGTATAATATCAAATAATATTAATTTCTAAGTAATTGGAAAAGTATTTTAGGCTTTTTAAAGTTATTTATAAATTATTTTTTAGATTAATAAGTTGTGCACTGAGTTCTTCCGTTACGTGACTAATTCGTTCATAATATTTTAACGTACATCAAAAGTCACGTATCTCGAGTAACAAGTCTTTAGATATTTCATCGAAAAATAATGTCTCACGTAATGTGTCTGTTTTGAGTTTGCGTAATATATATTTAGTCCGAATTTTATATCATTTATGCCTCGCATTCTGTTAGTATTCTTTTGTTGTTGTTGTATTTCGTCTGTATTTTTCCTGTTTAAAAAAATAAAAATATAAGGCTTAATGTCTGATACGTTGAATAGTTGGCTGAGAACCGAATTTCATGAAAAAATCTAAGATAACAAGTTTCACGATGTAAAAATCCATATGCTCGATTTCTAGAGTAATCATTTTCATGCTTGTGAGATCCAGCTTCACTTTCTAAGCGGACATGAAAAATTGAACTTAATAAAAAAAAGCGCTGGTAACAAATAAACTAGTTTCGAGTGGCGAATTAAATTTGTAAAAAATCGAATTAGTGGGAAGTATTTTTAAAAAAAAAGTCTTGCTGTTTTTGTAAGAAAAATAAACTGTTTTCGTCAAATATCGGAAAAATAGCTATTGAAATCGATTGGTTTGTTTTACATATTTCACTAGCAGACAGAGGGTTATGATAATCTATCTCATATAATTGACAAAGGCAGAGTAATGTCGCTTTAATGACTACATAACATTGTTATTAGGCAAACAGAACATACGTGAAGAGGACAATGCTGCTCGTAAAATTCCAGCCACTGGAAAACGTTGACATGCGGAGTTATGATTAAAACATTTAAGAAATAAATGCAAGCCGAATTACTTAGTGAGCTTTGATACGATACTATGGATGCAGGACGGCTTAACACTCTTTCAGTGAACATGAAAATAAACATATTTATCTTATCACAACAGCAACAGCGATGATGCAGTGATAAGACTCTAACAAAGTAGATGGAAGGTAAGTTTTTATATTGTACACTGGCTGTACCCGGCCACGCGTTGCTTTGGCTCAGTCTGGTTAAAAATAATGGTGCTGTTTTTCAAAAAACTATGTTTTTACCTGTCAAATGAGTAACATCCATATAATAGTAGGCATATAAAAACACGCGCGTATTTTAATGCAATGTTGTGTCAAAATTTCAAAGTAATCGGTGAAAAACTTTCGGAGATTTAAAATTTTGAACAAATTTGCATTAACATTAATATTTATATAGCCTACTTAGAGACCAGAAAGCGCAAGTAACTTTTATCAAGTCCGTCTTTCAGTGACAAGAGTGATAGAATATGATAGATAGAATCTCGATTTTTATTTTGTCTCCCCGGTAGCGTAGTTGGCAGCGTGCGCACCTAGCAATCCGAGAAATGCGGGTTCGATTCTCCATCTATCGGTCTTCACATTGCGGAGATCCATATAATATTCATTTGGGGTGGATATCTTCACACTGTCTAGATCCATATGATCCACCTTGGGAGCGAACATGGTATAAAAAAAAATCTCGAAGGCCAAGTCTATCAGACTGTATTTTCAAATTGTGGAGATAGTTATGATCCTGTTTTATTTACTTAACTCCGTATAACATAAATACTATAGTGTCAGTATCAGTACCAACATAAAATACATATAATATATTTAAGAGAGAGAACTTATTAATTAAATGTCGTCTGTTACAATATGCACGGCTAAAATCTCAAAAGCTTGAAAAATTTGCTGACTATCAATAAATTCTTGTTAAACGAATAGTTCAAAATATGTTTTTAATTTATGCTTCACTTTTAGACGAACTATATAATTTATATGTTTATATATATATACTTATAGTTTCAAATAAGTAACATTTCGGTCATTTCGAAATTGTTTTCAAATACTGTCTCCAATGTCCTTGATGTTGGGTCGTCAGTATGTAGCCTCTGCACTATAAAATGTATATAATAGATACAATCACTCCCACCCGCATGAAAACATATCATTCACAATGCGATAATTCACATTTTGCCATAAAAAAGCTCGCATGTGAGCCTGATATATATATTTCCAATAAAATCGATGATTTGTACCTATTGTATTTATGTTACAAAGGAAAGTTATGTGATAGAAATTTATGATTATTCTGATGGAAGCTTTTTTGAAAGCACAATACAATGTATTTTTAACAATAAATAAAGCGATTATATGAAAAAAAAAACACTTACGAAATATTGGATGATTTTCATATCGTCGCCAATATTGCAGTAACACGTATCTTGATTCTTTAGTTTAAATCAATTTGTAATGAAAAGTTTCATTTTTTGCAATCTCTAGTAGTATATTTAGTATCTCTAGCATTTGTCCGAAATGAGAAGATAAGAGAACGGAATATGCAGCCACTTATCACGGACAAATTGAAGCTGCGACGCTGGACCTGGGTCAGACACATATTGCGGATGCCTCAAGAGAGTCTGAACCTGACCTGCCTATTATTTAAGCCGACCGGTTGTCGGCGTCCCGGAAGTCTGCTAAATACTATCTATGAATGTGTTCGGCGGAATTAAGGGATGCAGGTATGACCTGGGAGAACGCAAAAATACTGGTGGGTGATAGGGATTCTTGGATGCGACACGTGACACACAGAAGCGAACATGCAAAAAAAAGAAGAGTATTATTTGCACATACTTTGTACATGTTTTATAAACATATGCGTTATCGCGAAAACGTACTAATATTACAAGAAATTGCAAAAAACAAAACAATACTTTACAACGTGTCTTAAACTTAAAAATCAAGATACGTGTTCCTGCAATATTTACGATACTATATAGCTCATGAAAAAACAATAATTCGCAGTGTCGCGCTGTGGAAAAGCGACGTCTTCGTGCAAAACGTTTTTGAACTATTTATTTACAATTAACCAAATTGCCTATTCAAAATACGATATATTTAATATTAATATCACTAGGCAAGGTCGTTGTACTTTTTTCATAAAATATACTAATTTTATCTGGAAATCATCAAATTAATACTAAGCCATTGTAAAATCAATATCACACACACATTCGTGAGTTTTATTCGATGAAATTTCCATAGATGAATATAATTCACAAATGAATTGAATTTTGAACTGAAATAATAATTATTGGTGCAATATCTTCAGGGTTGGTTAAGGGTTACGTTAGATTATTAAGTTGTTATCATGAGCCATTATTACCAACGAGGGGTTGGTTAATTGAAGGGCTTTTGCCTACCCTAATATTATATAATTTCATCCTCTAATAATACACACGAAAGAAACAATAAAATTTACCTGCATAATATAATTATCAACAAACAACGGATACATTTATCTGTTTTCTAGTGTGTGCGTTTCTGTAAAGTTTTTAAATATTATTTTAGACAATTTCGATCGGCATATCTTTGAAAATAAAAAAAAAATCAAATAATTCAGAAGGCTTACTTTAAATAGACCGAAAATAAAAAATATTTTTTTTTTGTGGCAGTGTATAAAAGTTTTTAATCAACTCCAAATTGAGATTAACGGAAGAAAGCTCGCAGAAGACAGAAGTAAAAAAAATAAGACTCACGTAGTGTTATAGTTTTTTATAAACGCTTTAAAAGATGCATTTTTTAAACTTATTCTGCCACTCTTGATAATATCGGTATTTATATCATTGATAACAACAGAAAAAACCGATTAAATATTTTTAATTCCAAAGTGAAAAACTAGCCTGCCATGAGTCATGCCAATACGGAGAACAGTGGTTTCTTCAGTCAATGATATCTTTAACTTCAGTATGAGTGAGATTAGATGGATGCTGTTGTTATACACTTTTACAATACGATCTGTTTGTGCAATTTTTCTCATTTTATTTCTCTTATCCTTTTTTCTAAATTCTTTCTTTATTTTTACTTTTATTTGGCGTCAATTTTACAATTTTACAAATGTTTTATGTATTGATTGTGGAAAATAAATAGAACGTAGTCTACAATAGAACAAATTTTAGAAGAGATACAAAAAACGTATATCGAAAGTCTAAACTTGAAAGTCAAAATATTAAAAAGACATAGCCCTGAAGCACATAAGAATATAGAGTCAAATCAGTGTTTTATTTACTCAAGCTGGTATTATTATAATAATTAATGTAAGAAAAAACAATAAAACAGATAAATAAGTGACTTATATGTTTTTCGCAAAAAGTGTATATTAAATTCAATAAATTACGACTATCGAACAAAAATCTTAGTAAGTAAAAGTAATTTAAAAAAAATGTCAAACAAAATGGATGTGGCGGAACTCCTTTTTCCTGATCCCGAATTTCAGAGATCTTCCTTTTCACGAAATTGGAAATTAAATTTAGTTACTATTTCAGCATTTGCAGCTCGTAATAACGTGATTAAGTCGTGCATTTTGTGACTATCGAAAAAATCTATCACCAGAAAACTGAGAGTTGTGTTCTTTTCCCTTCCCATGGTCGATATGCTTTTTTAATATTATTGAAATTATAATTCGTTTGTTATTTTTATATACCGTACTATAAACGCTTTAAAACAGTGATTCGTAGTTTTTTTCATAAGTGATATGTAAATATAATTAGTGATACATATATTTAATCCGAATTCATTAACAGTACAATATATTTGTTTTCCCACAAAATTACACTAATTTTATTACGTTTCGTGTTTGTATTCTTACACAAAGCTGCGTCATTGTTTTAGCTATCGCATCACATTCATATAACGTAAATTATACTGTACTGTATTTCTTATCCCACGGATCAGCTATTTAGTAAGAAGATAGAATCAATTCCTCTATATTTCCAGACAACTGGAACAAAGGAAATATTTTATTCAGAACGCGTACCTAGACAAACTTCATTTCAATTACAGAATATTCCCTGAATGTTACTTGATACAGAAAATTGAATTTAAGTATCTTATTATAAGTAACCGAACGTCAATGTTAGCTATATTTAATTTCAGAAGGTGCAGTTAGAGATTGTGATTGAGAATTCGCGAAAAATTACAAATATATCTGATTTTTATTTCTCGAGAAATTGTTAATATGATCTCCAGAATTCAAAATTTTTCACTTTTTGAATAAATTTAGAAATTAAGCGTTGTTAATTTGATGAAAACTATTTTTAAAAAAATGAAAAAATGTTTAGCCTCGTATTGTTTCAGTATTTAATTTAAATGACCAAAAAATGAACGTGTAATATTCCTACAAATTTCTCGAGAATATTCTTTAATTTTTGAGACTTAAAAAATTACCCAGAAAGAAAATTCTCAATGTCGAAAATTCACTGGGTGTAATTATACAACAACACATGTTTTTAGGCGGTCTACATAAGTGCCAGAAGTGTCCCAGTAGCAACTCTTGAAGACGTTAGTTGACGCGCATCAGAAACGTGCTTGATTTCTATTTTAACTAAATATGCTATATCAATATCTATCTAACCTTGTTGAGAAGAGACCTACTCGCTCGCCATAAGATCATTTTTTGTTGAAACCAAGTCGCAGTGCCTACCGGTCCGACAAACGGTCGAACTGACTTAAGAAACTTTCCGCCTTCAACCGACATATGAGGTCAGTCTCAGAGGATGTGATTATGGATGGAGGACACTAGTTCGAATTACGCAGTTTTATAAAGAATTTTTAAAATCCAAAGAAGCAGGACTCCATTATAAATATCCATATGCTTCACAAATGATAACTTGTTAAGTTGATAATTGACACAATGTTTTAATTCCAACTAGTCCATTATACACCCCAATCTGTCTAGTTATATCGATATTTAAAAAAAAACTGAGAATAATAAAAGATAAGAGCTTTCATTTTTAAATTAAACTTTCCTGAAATTTTAAAAGCACAACGGCAAACAAAATCCGAAATTCCGTTTCCTCTATCCGCCTTAAGCTGCTCGTAATAACTTTTTACATGATTGGATAATTATCGGTTCTCAATTATATTAAATTAAAAGGGAGAATTATAAACATTTTCCACCATTATTAATAAAATTACCCTTTTTATTGAAGTACCCTCTCTATTTCATATTAGAAAATGGAATTCCTACGATATAGATTATTATAAAGCGATCGCTTTCAATTTGAATCGATATTTTTAATTCCTCAAAGCCTTAAAGTGTTTGATAACTTTTATAGTTTCTAAAATGTCTTCATTATCTTACATTTTTAAGTTTTTAAATAGAATAATTGATTAGCGGTATTTTATTGTTACGAAAAATTCACAAAATTTTAGTATTAAAAACCAAACTTCATTGAAATATTTATCGTTTTAGTTAATTGTCATTATAATTAAGCTCTAGTAGGGCGTTTCTAAGTCTATGGGTCTCCTAAACTTTTCATATTTAATAAGTTGCGAAACATTGTCGAGATAAAAATATTTTTGGGACAATCTATATTATCAAAATTCGATTAACTTTAAAAACTTATCCAAAGTTAATTTTCAGAGTAATATTACCTTATTTTGTCACCAATACTGTATTTTGTATTAAAATACATGTTTTACGTTTGTGCGTGTTATTTTAC
Source organism: Rhyacophila evoluta (assembly GCA_022683975.1). Classification (NCBI taxonomy): domain Eukaryota; kingdom Metazoa; phylum Arthropoda; class Insecta; order Trichoptera; family Rhyacophilidae; genus Rhyacophila; species Rhyacophila evoluta. Next base: position 995 of record JAGVSQ010011477.1, on the reverse strand, counting down.
TTATGTTTCCAGGATCACAAAACCAAAAACATTACAAATTGTGGAATACGGATAAGTCAGTTAGTGCGTGTCTCCGTAAACCAAAAATGGCACATTCGAATCCCGTAGTTGTATGACACACATATATATATACATAGGTGGAAGTGTCAAAAGTTTTCCCGGCAGTTTCTCTATTTATATTCTAGTAGGCTCACAACAAAACCGCCATAACTCATATTTTTATATCTCGCTCGTAGACGTGTAGCAACTTTAACATTTAACGTTTGCCATGTCGCGCTTGTGTCCCCCACATTTTTTTTTTACTTTCTCTCGTAAAACAGCGATTTGCAAATATTTTTTTTATGAAAAAATAAAACAATTCGAATACTTGGCGATGCGTAAGACGGCGGTTATGTCAAATGAATTGAACTTAATGGAGCTTTTGGAACTACTATTTGGAGTCATATGAGTCACCTTCATTTCTGTCTCAATACATTATTGCGAACGCATAAATGTAAAAAAAAAAAAAAACTCCTTATAAATTATTATTTTCTACGGATTATTCCAAAATATATTACGAAGATTATTGTATTTTTCAAATATTTTTTATTCTGAATTATTTATTAATTTATGTTTTTTCTTTTTATTTACAGGTAAGTGGAGACAACCAAGCTACTTCTACATTTGTCTGGAAAGATAAATAAACATTATATATACTATTCAATCATAGTAGTAAGTACATATAATTCATTGATTAATACTGTATTTATATTTTATCTTAAACATGTTTTTTTTTTTTTTAAACGTTTTTGTAAATATAAATATATAATAGTTTAATTTTTATTAAATTTACCACTAAAAATTAACTACATTATTAATTAATATTTTCGACTGATGGTGCTTGATAGAAATCGATTTTAAATTCTAAACTATTTAAGACTGGTAAGCTTCCATATGTGAAATCACTGTTAGCGACCCGGGTTTCGCCTTTCGGCATCTTCATGCTACATTATATG